>JAWDEX010183673.1:0-13664 GCA_035221805.1 Trichilia hirta | reverse complement strand
ATCACTATTGAGGTTTCTATTAGGGGCTTGAATACGCGATTTACCAATTGTTGAAATGTCACTCAGGCATTCTTCAAACCAAAAGACATTACACGATTGCAATATAGTCCTTAGTCTATAATAAAGGCAATTTTTTTTATCATCTGATGGATGCATTACTATTTGGTTATAGTCTAAAAAAGTGTCTATGAAGCTGAATAGCTGATATCTCGTGGTAGAATCTACTAGTCAATTTATTCGGGGTTGAGGAAAGTTGTCCTTCGAGCAGGCCTTATTTAAGTTGATTAAGTTCACATACATTCTCTACTTACCATTTGATTTCTTTACCATGACCACATTGACTATCCAGTCAGGATATTGCACCTCTTTAATGAAGCCATCTTTTAAAAGTCTCTCTACTTTTGTTCAGATAGCTTTTTTTTTTTTTTGATTAAATGTATGCCTTTTCTGCCTTATAGGCTTAGATGTCGGGTAGGTTGCTAGCTTATATGGTATGATTTTAGGGTTAATCCCAGGGACATTTGCGAGGCTTCAAGTGAAGCGTCCCCACTATAGTAGAGATACTCTTTCAGTTGCTGCACTTTTATTTTATTCAAGTTTGATCCAATTTGCTCAATCCTCTTAGAATTGGTATGATTTATGGGCATTTCTTTTATTTTTTTAACTGATTTTACTGATGTTTTTCCCTAAGGTAGAGTTTGCCTTCTGCCTTCCTGTTCGTAGCCTCATGCTGCACATTTAGGTTCATCAGACTCGCATCTTACTGATATGTGGCCCTCTTAAGTAGGCAATAAATGGGTTTAAAAGAGGTGGCAAAGTATGAGCGTAATTCCTTTTGATTGCCATAAATATACCAATCTTATGCCAACCTTAAATTTTAACTTCAGAAAGTGTATACTTTTTATGGTCTTTGTGGCATAGAGAAATGGTCGGTCCAATATCATAGATTATGATATCTATAAATTAACCACCTAAGATTTGATTATGATCGTCTTCTAATAAGTCTTATCCCATATGATTATTAACATGAAGATGACACCTGGAAGAAAGATACATGATTCTCCAAAATCATGTAATGTTAACTCCAAATTTCCCAACTTTAGTTCTTTAATATTTAAAAAATCTAATGTATACTTAAAAATAATGTCGATAGAACTCTCTATATCGATCAATATTTAATTTGCTGACTTTTCTCTAACACTTATGGTTACAATCAATGCATCATCGTAAGGGTTATGCACTCCGACTTCATTCGTATTAGTAAACATAATAAGGACCCAGGCGATCTTTGGCCTCCTTTCTAACATTTCTGATGTGAAAATTATTTATAGGGTTAGGCAAAGAGCACCTCAAATAGTTTTTTTGAGACCTGCTAGAGTTGCCTATTAATATATGTCCGCTTGATATGACTATAGTCCTTTGCCTTTTATCAACTATTTTGGGAGAGTCAATATGTCTTTCTTCAGCATTCTTAATCAGGTAGTCTAAATAGTGATTCTTTACTAGGAACTCAATCTATTCTTTTAAGTACAGAAAATTATCAGTGTAGTGCCCATAGCACCTATGATATTCACAAAAGTGGTTGTCGAATTTTTATGCTTAATTTGATTGGAGTCGGCTTCACTATATAAAGGCCACTATTTTTCACGTGACGTAGTGCCTGCGAGAGAGGAACTATCGAAGGAGTAAAGTTTCTATCTTCCTGATGCACCACTCTTTTTAGTTCATTTTTTTAAGGTCGGCCTCTTAATCATCTTATCCTTTTTATCCCATTGGAGGGGATTGTTATTTCTCCCTTCTTTCCTCAATTTTCTTCGCTCTATGTCTTCTACTTTCGACTTCAAAAAAATTGCTCCTCTAGATTACGGCATAATCATCCTTTTTTTTTTTTTTTTTGCAGTGCCATTTAGTCTCAATCTCTATTTCATCGAATAGTTTCTTGCAAGCGACTTTGTAGGTGGTGATGGATTGTTTACTACTAGCATATTAACCTTTCTCTATATGGAGTCCTCTTTATAATTCTTCCAACGTCAAAGGATGATAGAATGCCTCGAGATTTATAACTTCATTATGGTATCTTTTAACTAAGCTTTTTAGGCTTTCATTGGGGTCCTGTTGGAGTAAAGTAAGGATTTTTTGCTAAGGCAATTTGAATGGTGTCTCAAAATTCTTCTAGAAAAACTTGGCTTAGTTGCTTAAAACTCTTAATGATTCTCTAGGGAAGGCTCTTGAGTCATCTTTAGGTCTGTCCTTCCAAGGTCAAGGAAAAAAGGCGGCACAACTGAGACTCAGTCAACCCTTGAATCAACATCATTTCTCTAAATATATCAAAATATAGTGTTGGGTTAATTTTTTCAGTATAAGGCATGACCTGCGATATTTTGAACTTTCGAAAGATGGTCAACTCTAATGTGCTTTTGGTGAACGGAGAGTTGCTATCTTTCTTAACTCTAAAGTTTTTACCTAGACTCTAAATCGAGTTTACCCTTGTGTCGACCCCGACTTCCTTCAATATTCTCTGTATGCATACCTTTAAAGCTTACTGTTCCACCACTTGAGCATAAAGTGACAGACATTATTATCCTTAGATCTTATGTCGTTAAGTTATGACCTTAAGTTCACAGTAGTCCTCTCTAGACCAACATTCTCGTGTGCCTGTATTTTTGGATTGCATAGAATGTTAACCACTCTCTATTTGGATAGGTAGAGCCCTCGAATTGGCGCATTTTGATTTTACATCTTGTGGCTTGCACGCGACCCTTCAAGTTTTCCCTTTCTTTTCTACACTATAAGATGGTGAGCTCTTCATAGTGCTAAAGCAACCATGGGACCTCTATCTTTAATTTGCCAAGGGAGTACGTATGACTTTACACTACTTCTAATGCTTCTGGTACTTATATATGCACTTGTTTACTCTGCTATTTTTGTAATAATTTTTGTAGCTCTATAGCTTTCTTTTTCAACTGTCTATTTCTTTGCTCCAACACTTACATCTTCTTCTCTTCTTCTATTCATCTGGTCTTGTGCTCCTCTAACTTTATTGCTAGTTGTAAGAATCCACCTTTTTTCGTTCTTAAGGTGGCCCTACTTTCTATGGTGTAGTGATGGAGCATTGTAATTTATTCTTATTAGAAGATTCATTTGTGTTTCCTTTATTAGCAAGACAGATAAGGTCCCTACCCTTTTCCATTTGCAGTCTATTAAGGAAAGACTACGGCTATTTTTAGCCATTCTTAATGCAAACTTTACAGAAGGTTCCTTAAATCTAGCTAAAGGCTTTTTACTTGTTTCCATAGAAGGCACAAACTATTAATGCATAAATTTTTTTAGGGACCGAAAATCTAATACACTATATAGATTTGGGTCCATTACAAATTACTGGAGAAGCCACCTATTTGCCTCGAGTTGGGACTTTGATTGGCAACAAACAGCACCTACATTCCAAAAGAAGAAAGGTAGGAGTAAAGTTGGCTTTCTAAAGTATAAACTTTGATGCTTAAGTTAATTACTAAGCTAAGGAAAAGAAAAGAATAGCATAGGGAGGTAAGAACAAAAGAGTTAGATTGTTTTTGGAAAAGATATACCGATGTGAGAAGTTGGGTCAGTAAAGTTTGTATAGTCCTCTTGCTCTAGGAGATATCCAAAAGTCCCTCTTTCGAGTGATGAATTCTCTATTTATAAAAATCTTGGCACATTTAATCATCGATGAACAAGAGTCTGATTTGATGTTAGGTGTCTTGTTCAGTTAGCCGACAGGTCATTTCATGTGTATGGCCTGTGGATATAAGGTAATGCATTAAATGTTTGTCACGCCGCCTGTATGATGCAGTAAACCTTTAATGTGGAAAGAACATTTTGTTAGGTCTTGAAAAGTGTACCCTACTCATCACTTTGGGTCCTCTATTTTTATAAGATGGTAATTGGGATCGGCTTGAAATACCAAAAATTTGGGCCTTAATATGAGCTCAAAACGTGAATTTGACTTGAATAACTACACTACCCTTCTCCGGAGACAGGGCATAGTGGCCTTAGGAAAATCGATCAACAGTAATTAAGTTTATCAACCCCTTAAATATAATTATGTGACTGGTTATGTTGTTTGACAATAATTATAAATTAAAGGCCAAATCACTTCAACAAAAGTACACTCACAATAGCTTGTGCAATAAATGGTCCCACAGTTTTGTCAAAATTCGGCAATCAAAATTCCTTTCATTATTTTCCAACTTATTTCTTTACATCAAAATGAAGGAAGAAATGGAAATTAATCCATTTGCTTTATTTCACTCCACAGAAGATAAGAAAAAGACATGAAAACTCGAAAAAGCAGCCACCCATACCCGAAAATGGCCAATAAATTACAATGGAGAATCAATTAATCTCTTTAGAGACGCAAAAATCCAGAGTGAATAACAAGATGAAATCAACACTTTGAGAGATCCAATGGCGGAGGAGGCAGCTTCTGATTAGCAAGATTTCCATCTAGTACAACCCAAGCTATCCTCTAACCCAGCTGATATGAACTTCAAATGGCAATGCATGAGACATACCCCTAGAAAATTATTCATATGAAATTATAATTAATAAAATGCATTAATTAAAACAATTTATAATGTTTAGTCTTAAGAAAAAGGCAATTTATAATGATATGTGCTTCCCGTATGCATGGCCGTTCGTTAATAACTCACCTGTTTTCTGCTTGGAACCGAATGGCAATCAAACCATCGGACGGCACGCAGATGGTATTCCTCTCAATTGGATGGACGAGATCAAAGATTTTAAGGTCTTTGTTTGGATTCTAGTTTCCGAAACCGTATCCAACAACGTAGAAATTGAAGCCATACAAATTGCAAATGGAGAGTGACGCAGAGTTGCACTGTGAAACTAAGGGAAGATCGGTGCCAGACTTGCCCCAGACCGACTTCGGATTCAGGGGACGTCAAAACAAGACCGGCGTCGTTCCTCTACAAATTGACGCCGAATTAATTCTAGAACAAAATTAGTGCCAAATATCTCCTTTTGACCAGTTTCACACCTGTTACAGTTGTTTACGATTTTGTCTTTTTTGACCATAATTTTAACCAAGTTTTACGACCATTTATCAATGAGTTTGTTGTAATCTATTTTGACGATATATTGACTTGTAGTAAGAGTCGTGTGGTACATGCGGATCATCTATTGAGTGTTTTATCAATCTTGAAAGAAAGCAAGTCATATGTTAACTTTAAGAAATGCATATTCATGACCGATAGGTTGTTGTTTTGGGGAGTCGTGGTTGGAGCGGAGGGAATTCATCTGGATAAAAATGTAAGGTAAAGGCAGTTAGAGAATGGCCAATACCAAAGACCGTGGGAGAGGTTAGAAGCTTTTACAAGTTAGCCACATTCTATAGGTGTTTCATTTAGAACTTTAGCACTATAATGGTTTCGATCACCAAGCATTTAAAGAAAGGAGGTTTAATTGGGGTGTTGAAGCCGATGAAACATCCGTTGTCACTAAGGAGAGATTATGTACCACTTTGGCATTGGCCCTGAACTTCGATAAATTATTAGAGGTGGAGTGCAATTCTATATAGATTAGTGTAGGCACCATTTGGTCACAAGGGAGAAAGCCCATGGCATTCTTCAGCGAAAAGTTGAGTGAGATTTGTGAGAAATGGTCAGTTTAAGACTAGTAGTTCTACTTTGTGACTTGACCTTGAAGACATGGAAGTAGTATATAGTGGACAAAAGTTCGTTCTCTACTTCAATCATGAGTCTTTGAAGTATTTATATAGTCAAAAGTCGAATAGGTAGTGGCATTCACGCCCAACGGTGGGCTTACCTTCAAAAGTCCCTCTATAAGTTAGTGCACAAATTGAAGGCTATTAATAGGGTGGCAGATACTTTAACTAGGCGTGTCACCATCATTACTACTTTTTGATTTGAATTAATGGGGTTTGAGTGTGTGAAAGGGTTGTACCACAACTATGATGATTTTATGGAGGTTTGGGTTCGGTTACAACGTGAATGTGTAATTGAGGACTACTGTATTTTTGATGCGTTTTTAAAGAAGGGCAACCAACTTTACATTCCAAATCCATTCTTGAAGGCGAAACTCATTCGAGATGTGCGTGAAGGAAGACTAGTCAGACACCTTAGGTGCGACAAGATCGCTGTGATTAAGATATATTATTGGTAAAGGGTAAAGCAAGACGTAAAGCGTTTGGAGTAACGATGTTATGTGTCTGAGATGATAAAAGGTGTGATGCAGAATACTGGACTCTATACTCCCCTTCGAGTGCCACAGAATATATGGGAGGATTTGATGTTGTGCGTCAGATTTGGAACAAAGGTTTGATCCTAGTCCTACTGTGAACAAAATGTTGGACAATGATTCAAAATAGCAGTTACTAGAATTGTGTTAGTGGAGTTGTCCTAAAACTTCTATACTTAGTGAGATGTCGTCTTTCTATTAGTAGTCATGACTTTCATTTATAAGTCACGATAGTATGTCCGTTCTCCATTATCTTTTAATCAGTTTGTTTGCCAGTAAAATGGAGATGTCCTAGCGTTATCTGTAGTTTCCTTTTGTTTTTCTTATATTCTCTGTTTTCAGCAAATATATTACTCCTCTTCCCAAGAGAAGAAACGTTTATCTATGATCTGGGGTACTTTAGCTGGGACTGGAGCGTTTACTAAGCTCAGAAGTTTGTTTGCGTAATTGAAAGCAAAGGCAGAGTCACTAAGAGCAGGTAGGTTTTGTTTGAACAGCGGTAATTTTTTGATTGAGATTGGAGAATGGGAAACATTAGATGGTTGTTCCTATTCCAGGATCCCCGCGACAGTGGAGTTGTGAAATGTGCCTAGGCCAGTTGCATACGGCCTAGCAGAAATAAAGAAAGTTGCATTTGGATAGAAGGGTTTGGTTTTCAGAAGAATATTTGTTGTCTGTTCGAGAGTTATCAGCACTATATTAGTCTCGATCGGTTTGATACAACTGGCATCTACTTCAACAACTGTAAGACTGTGGTTCGCCATACTGACGAAGAGTTCATCATTGAGTGCTGCGTTGATCAATCGCTGAAGGTGAGTCCACTGACTAAGGGTATAAGCATCAGAGATATTGCGTCCTGCACCTGTTCGCAGTGACTGGTTGATAATCGCTCCAGTATCCGCATTAAACGACTCCTGCAATATTCAGCATTTAAGTTTGCATCCATCGGTAAATTTCAAAACAAAAGGCAAAGCAAAAGTACGTTCCAGTTGGCTATGTATAGCTTGTTAATAATGGAGAAATTACCAGAGATGACAGGAACTTCAGCGTATGGGTTGGGAAATGGATAAGACATTTCACTCTTTGGGACAATGACTATGCGACCGTAAACATAGCTCTTAGCCATGATAGGTCGGAGTGCCGAAATAGATTTCCTCTTTGTCCAATGATTGTAAAATTTATACATAACTGTACATAGTTTGCATGGGGCATTGAGCTATGTACGCAGGACCATCTGCCCGGCCCAACCACTTTGTGGCTGACGAATTCAATGTCTGCACATATAACCCCATTCAAACAAGCAATTCTTAGGGGAATTTGCTTTGAAAAAATATATGGCAACAGTACCTGCTATTGTGAGAATATTTTAATACCAATGAATAGTGATGTTGTTCACAACATGGTTAACAACTTTGATGAGAACACGATCTCCCTGTCTAGCAATAACACGAGGCATTGGAAACTGCCCATTTACTTGACTATGCTTTTGGTGTGGGACAGCCTCGTCAAATTCTGCAACTTTATCCACAAAATCAACACAACGAAACTATTAGAGTGAGAAATATTTTTAAGAAAAATGAAATCTCAGCTTCATGAAAAGGATACATACGACACATACATCGAACTTGTAGTGCCTGGTAATGCTGGCTAGAGCCAACCCACGTCCGAAATAGGGAAACAGGTGCAATGCTACCCGATATAAACTATTTGTTCTAGAGCCTGGCCATAAATTGCCACAAAAGTAATTGAAGAAATGATATTTATGGGATACATTTGCAGCTATAGGTTTCTTTCATTTTGTTTGGGTGCCTTAAGCATTAAATATCCCATTCAATTTTTTAATACATTTTATATGAATCCAACTTATGGATACAAATTTTTTGTTACGTCCTTGCATATAATTAATATATAATTAGGAAAACAGTAACTTTCAATCTACTTTCATTGTTTTTTTTTCTCAAAAATCTATATATTAAAATAAATACAGGGACATATTTTACTTAATTGTGTTATAAATAAATATATAAGTATAGATCAATATTGGCCAATTAGTACAACTAAATGAGCGTTGTAGAGCTAGTCTATCAACGAGCACACCACAATAGAAAGAGTCTTCAACGACGTTATATGGCACCGCTAAAAAATAAAATATCATCACTAAAAGGTACAATGATGACCAAAAATTCGCTATCAAGGTGTTGTTATATAATCCCCGTAAAGGAAATAGTGACGCCTTGTTCATGTTGCCGCTAAAACTATTAGATAGCCAAGAAATTTGCCACTAAGTGTGACATTTACTACCACCACATTTGTCGCCGAAAATCGTTACTGAAAAATAGAATCGTTAAAAGTTGATCTTTACCCAAAAAGTGTATTTAGCGACAACGTTAGTATGTTGTTGCATAAAGTATTCAGCGATGATATTGTGTTGTCATCAAAAAATATTGATCTAATTGGATAATTGGGTATTAGGTTATTAGCCATGCCTACATATCATCACAAAAGGTATTTTATGCAACACTGCATATGGCGTCACTAAATACATTATACGTCGTCGTTAAAATTTTATTTAGTAGTGACTTTTTGGCATCGTTCAAACTTAAAAATAAAAATTTTACGATGTTAATATTGTCGTCACTAATTATTATATAACTTTAAAATATATATTTTAAATTAAGTTTATATAAATTTTAGATATCAGTATTTTTTAACCTAAAATAATAATTTTATTATCATTTATAGTATTTGAGTTAGAATTAAATACAAAAATGACCAAATAGAAGAAAAACAAAAATGACTCAATATTTTTCTGTGAGGAACATTTTAATAATTCTTTTAAAATTAAGCTAAAACATTACATTACTCATGTAAAGGCATTGATAGAGTTATGTAGTAGCGAGGAGGGGCATGGCCCTTCTCAACATTGAAATTGAAATTGACAAAAACAAAATATTTTCAATTTTTAGTTCTAAAAAAAGAGAAGGACACACATGAAATATTTAAATAAAAACTCCCTATCTATTATACACTTACATAACAATCAAACAAATTAACAAAAATTAGTAATTAGGTAACAATAGTAAAAAAATTCATGAGCTGTACTCTATTTAGTTATGTTCTTCAATTTTAACATTAAAACCAAAAATTATACACAAAGAAAAAGAATCATGATATGCCAAATCTTTGTTTAGGTACTTACAACTCCAACTAAAATTGGTTAAAATTCCAACTTAATCCAAAAATAGCTAAATTAGTAGCTAAGGTTTCAAAATTATGTTAGTCAAACTTAAATAGCTATTGGTTTTATACATTTTATACACCATCAAAGTAAGAAATAACAAATCTAAAAACAAACAACTTTCAACCCACACTTCAACCAACCAAACTTGAGAATCTCTAACTAATAATCAGAACATCAAGATTACAAATAATATAATATTATATAAAATTGACCAATACGCAAAATGCAAATCTGTCACAAGATTCAAGCTTTACCATCAAAATTCTAAATTCATAAATCATTCTAAACTCTAAAGATAAATTCATGAATAATTCTCAGTAACTGAAACATCAAATACTCTCTTGATTGTATATTTTATATCTTAGACATCATATTTTATTTATAAAATATCCCTTTCAAAAATTCGCATTTCATAATGCAAATTTTGTAAAATTTCACAATTATTTATATCAAAATAATGCTAATTTGCTATAATTAATTTATTTTTTATTATAGTAATTCAATATTGAACTACATGAAAATTTATATTTTAAAAAGTGTGAGCATTAATTTACACTTAATTTTTTTTTATATTATTTATATGTTAATTTAAATATCTTAAAATTATATATACGTTTATTTGAGTCTTGTCATCAAATTCAAATAAATTTAAAACCGAATTAATATATATAAGTAATCATGTGACCATAATGAAAATTATTGGTAATCTATATGTATGTATATATATATATACTTAGTTTCAAATTTTGTCCACAGGAAGAGAGATATGGTTGGTTTATTTTAAAAAGGATATGCTTTATGGTGATAAACCTTACTTAAATAAAGTTAATTCCACACACGCACTTTAGAATTATCAGAGATTAGATTATTCACAAGCAGCCAGATAAAAATATTCAGCCCAATAACTTATTGATGGAAAGAATTTACAAACTCAATGATTTTACCAAAATAGTGAGAAAATTAACTTTTGATAAATGTACCCTTCTTCTATCTAAATTAACTCTTAGAATCCAAGTTAATGGCTAGAACATACATGTTTAAAACCTACATTAATACAATTTATAGACATATAAATAACTTAAACTTATTACACCAGTTTTTTAAGTAGCAAACTAAAATATCGCAACAAACACAGTAAACGCTTCTATAAAACAATTAATTGTCAAATCTCGTTTTAATATTTAAACTTATCGAATTTTCAAATATAAATAGTAAAAGTTAAACTAATTTATTTATTTCATACATAAGTAGATAGTAACTCAAATCTAAAAAGATTTAAAGTGCTAACCTTTGTAGATTAAAAAATTTAAATCTTCGAATCACTTGGAGATTAAAAGGTATAATCTACAAAAAAGAAAACAATTTGAATCATTTCACAGGTGACTAAGTTTTCATTAACAATTCATTTCAAGTTTTCAACTACGGCATTACTAAATGCATGAATCATTACAAAAATAAACATATTATTTTGTAAACACATGCATCCATTTAACAAAACTAAACCATATTGCAGCCATGGATACTCTCCTACTTTTTATAAAGTATCTGACACTTTCTTGTCTTGTCTAAATTTATAAAATCTTTTATTATAAGAAAGTATCAAGTAATTTAAAAAAATAGAAAAATTTGAGTTTTAAATCAGTAAGAAAGAAAAAGTCGGTCATTAACTAGTATTTATTCATTTTAAAGCTCTATTAACGAATTTCATTAGTTCTTTAAATGTCTTAGTTGTTTTACCTTCTTCAAATGTCTTGTCAATTCCTGGAGACTTCTGCATGTTCAAACTTATTCCATCCATCCATATTATTGAAAATGATATGTAATTGTGATAACACATATACAAGTGGAGAGAGATACAAAAACAAGTTCAAAGCAATATAAAATTAATTTAAATAAAGATAAAAGGAATTTTATTAGCACGAATCAATTAAGATAAAGTAAAATATTACATAAAAATTATTCTAATCGAATATAAGTAATTATCTAAATGAACAAATATATTTGTTGTTGTAAACAAGTACTTCAAATTTGTAAACAATTTCAAGTTCCTAAGAACAAACACAACATCGATTTCATGGCTGCAATCTCTTTCATATGTATTGCCTGCATATAATTATAATTATATAATAAAATGTTGCCTACAATACTGTACCCTTATAGGATGAAAAATGTTCTTAAGGTATTTTAAAGGCATTAATTTCAAGCATATACAAATTATTTAATAGGCTTCAAATTATGGTCTTAAACAACCATAATCAAAGCATTGCACACAGCAAATCAAGATGTAGTGATACTTTGTGATTCCAATTGAAAAAAAATAAAAAACAATCGAAGAACAAGAATTACAATGGTTTAAATTTAAATTGTGCAACATTTTAAAATTAAAACTATTAGATATAATAAAAGAAGGTACCAATTCAAATCACGTTCAATAAATATCATTAGGAAATAGTTTAACAATGAAATTAACTTAAATTTCATTACGTCAAATGAGAAAGGTAGACAATATATATGCACAATTTTGACAATTCATACGCACACACTACAAAAGAACAGGCCTTTAGCGATGAAGCTTTCAACCACATTAGAAATGTCACTACTAAAAGTCATCTTCAGCAGCGACAAAATACATGTCATTTCTAGAAGATAAAAAAAATAATTAATATAAAATTTTTAATTTTAGAGATGAAATTGTCATCGCTAAAAGTTGACTAAAATGTCATCGTCCAATTTAGTAGATCTTAATGGTGCCAAGTTTTGGTGCCCAAATTACTGTCACTACAAAAGAAAAATACAGTATTAACAATAGAATAAGTCGTCGCGCAAAGATGAATCAACGATGCCATTTTCATGTCACCGCTAAAATATTTTTAGCGACAAGGTTTTATTGTCACTAAAAACATGTTGCCTAAACGACATTACTTTTGTTTATGTCAAAACAACGACATTTTGTACTTGACAAAATGACGTCTTTTTTGCTTTTGTCAAAATGATGTCATTTTGAGAAGAACGTTGTTTTGTTTTTGGTCAAAATGATATTGTTTTGGATCTTATCAAAACAACATTGTTTTGGTTGTTGACAAAATGATGTCATTTTGACTGTTCTTATATATACGAAAATTTCCTGTCTTGTTTGTCCTATTTCTCCCAATTTGATTTTTCTACTTTTGAAGAACCCTAATTTCAGTTGCTAAAATTTGCCATTTGTCGATTCTTTGCAATCCATCGCCGTGGAATATCTTCTGTCAGGTATGTTTCTTTAATTTGTTGATTCTTTTCTTTTATTTTTGTCAATTTGTTTCTTTAATCTTCTACATTTTTGTGGCAACAAAATTGTTTGTTTTCAAAATTTTTATCTGATTGTATTTGATAAAATCCTAGATTAAATTTGAAAAGTGATTTAGGATAAGAATAGAACACGACTTGAGGGGAAAAGATGAAGTATGATTCGGTGTTGGATGACGTAAAAACTGAAGCATGGGTTTCAAATTGAGGGATGTAGTTGTGAAAAACGATTATTAGGCATCAAGCTATTATATACTATGACTATTCAAGTTGAAGAAAAATAATAGATATTGATTGACAGTGAGAACTTTTGTCAATTATTGTTGGTGAGAATTATTTTCATTTTGCAAGTATAGCCAAAAATATTTTAAATTGTTAAAGAAAATTGTATTTTTTATGGGATTAAAGTAATTTGGATGGTAGATGGCAGAAAATAATGTAATCTTGTGATATTAAATAACAATGAGGATCTTGCAATTCTCTTCTTGTGTTATTGTACAACTAAAACAGGAACATACATATTTTGAATGAAAAGCATTAAGAGAGATCTGAAAACAATAACTTCAATATGACCCACTGTAAATTTTTCAGCCCGTGATTCAGCTACTAACTTTTAGGATCAGGAACTAGGGACCCTAAGAAGTAAACATTAAGTTTAAAAAAAAAAATTAATAAGAACTGAATTAGAACAAATTTTCAAATTTTGTTGTTTCTTTCTACAAATGTTACTTAAGCATGAACATAAACAAATTGGATGGGCATCATCTTTTTATAAACAAAAGTTTCATATTGGATGTTGCCTTCTATATATGCATAATATATTAATTGATGACAATGAAATACATCACCAATTCAGAAAATGAAAATCTTTCTTTATTCATTC
>JAWDEX010183654.1:0-13666 GCA_035221805.1 Trichilia hirta | reverse complement strand
GTGATTACTTATGCATCAAGATAATTACGGCCTTATGAGCAATTTTATCCTACCCATAATTTAGAGATGGCATTAGTTATTTTTGTTCTTAAGATTTGGAGGCATTATCTGTGTGGTAAAACTTTTGAAATATATACAAATCAGAAGAGCCTCAAGTATATCCTTAGTTAAAAAAAGTTGAATCTAAGGCAAAGGAGATGGGTTGAATTGTTAAAACATTATGATTGCTCAATACAATATGATCCTGAAAAGGTGAATGTTATGGCAAATGCTTTAAGTAAGAAGTCCTTGAAAAGCTTAGCCCATTTACCTGTTGATAGATATAAATCAGTATCAAAACTTTAGAGTTATCTTTAGGATAAAGTGACATTCTAGTTGACAGAACATGGGACATTATTAGCGCAGATATAAGTGAGGTCTACCCTTTTGGATGAAATTAAATATGCATAAGAGGCAGATCTTTTTATTCAGCAAAACAAAAGTCAATTAGAACAGGGTGATATTGATGAATATTGCATTGATAATGGTGGAATCCTAAGATTGCAAGGTAGGGTAGTAGTGCCTGTAGACCAAGGATTGAGGTATTCATTATTGGAGAAAGCTCATTCCTCTTCTTATATAATGTATCCTGGGATCACCAAGATGTATCATAACCTTAGGGACTTATACTACTAGGAAGGTATGAAGAAAGACATTGTAGATTTTGTAATGAGATGCCTAACATGCCAGTAGATAAAGGCAGAGCGTCAAAGGCTAATAGGAGTGCTTCAAGGCTTAGATATTCCTGATTGTAAATAGGATAAAATTACTATAGATTTGGTGGTTGGACTTCCATAAACACCTAAGGGTTATGACTTTATTTGGGTAATTGTGGATAGGTTAACTAAGTCGGCATATTTTTTATCAGTGAAGACTACCTATTCTGCCTCTCAGTATGCCAAAGTTTATCTAGATGAGATAGTATCCCTTCATAGGATTCCTATTTCTATTATTTCAGATAGAGGCTCTCAATTCACATCTAGTTTCTAGTAATCCTTAGGTACTCACTGTCTTTTATCCTTAGACTAATAGTTAGTCAGAACGTGGCATTCAGACTTTAGAGGATATATTAAGAGCTTGTGTTATAGAGTTTGAAGGTAGTCGGGACCAGTATTTACCATTAATAAAATTTGCTTACAATAACAGTTTTCAGTTAAGTATCCAAATGGCTCTACTTAAGGTTTTGTATGGCAGAAGATGTAGATCCCCTATAGGATGGTTTAAGTTGGAAGAGCAAAAATTGTTAGGACCTAATCTAGTGCAAGATTCAGTGAAAAAGATTAAGATAATCAAAAAAAAGATAAAAATAGCTCAAAGTCGATAGAAGTCTTATACAGATTATTGAAGGAGAGATTTAGAGTTTCAAGTTAGAGATACAGTATTCTTGAAGGTTTCCCATTTTAAAGGAATCATGAGATTTGATAAAAAGAGAAAGTTAAGCTCTAGATATATTGGGTCATTTCAAATCCTTCAAAGGGTTAGAAACAGAGCATATGAGTTGGCATTCCCTTCTAGCTTAGATAAAATCCATCCTATTTTTCATGTACCCATGCTTCAAAAATATTTGCATGATGAGTCACACATACTAGAACCGCAGACAATAGAAATTAGTGAGAACCTATCATACTTGGAGCAACTAGCGCAGATTATAGATAGAGAGATCCAAAAGCTTTGATCTAGAACGATACCCTTGGTAAAAGTAGTGTGGAAATATTATAAGGGACAAAAGGCCACTTGAAAATATGAAGAAGTGATGAGACAACACTATCCTTATTTATTTTCCTAATAAATGTATAACTCGTACCTTTCTTATATTTTAATTTAATGATGAATCTTATTAAGGGGGGAGAATTGTAATAGCCTAGAATTTATTTAATGAATTAACATAATTTTAGAAGTTTAAAATAGAAAGTTATAGTAATTGGGAAAGCTTAAAAGCGACAAATGCAAGTTATAGGCAAAATCGGGCTTAACGGGCTAAATCGAAAAGTATCAATTCAAGTTATATGCAAGCCCATTTAATTTAAATTAAATTAGTCTATTAAAATGTTTAAATTCTAGCCCATATATCATTTGAAATGTCCAGCCCATAAAGAGAAAAAATTAGCCTATTTACTTAAGCCCATTACCAAATTTTAAGCTTATTTTGTGCATTTTTATACTTTTTCTTTCAGATGGCCCTAGAAGCATGAGTTGATAAGTCCTCCAAGAGTCAATTTCGTCCATTAGAGAGGAAGCAAGAAGAAGAAAAAAAACCAATAAGAAATAAACAAGAAAAAAAAAAGAGGAAGCAAAGTTAAATACAAGATTAAAAACTAAATCTTTCAACTATATGCTTTCAAAAAGATTTACCTCGTGTTCCACTGCCACTGCCGTCCCCTGAAGCTAGTTGAGTTTAGAGATTTTGTCTTAATATTGTGAATGGATTTGATTTTAATTCTTTTGAAATTTTATAAAAAATATTTTTGATATTTAAATGTGATTTATATGTTATATTTTAAAAGATTAGAGGCGATAAATTTATTGTTGTAGTAGAGAGTAGAAAGAGGTCTTTTTGTTTGTGGTTTTTGATTTATACTTTAAAATTTTGATTGGACACATTATGTGATTTTATATCGATGGTTTGTATTGTATATTAAGAATGTGATAATGGATTTTATTTATATAATAACTATATACATATTGCCATGTGTGTGTGATCACATGCATACCATAGAACGCAGCAAAAGTAATAATTTTATCGGAGTATTCTTATTTTTTATAAATTAAACACATTTAATTTACAATCACTAACCTTTAGTGATTCTCTGATGAAGTATAACACCAATAATGTAATGCCTCTGAGAAATTAAATGCCTTTAATTTTCTATGAATTGGCCAATTCGAGAGAGAGAACAGGAAAGCAGAAGAGGAAGAAGAAAACTGAACGATTCAGCCTCTCGACTTCTAAAAATTATAAATTGACCCCGAATTTTATTTAAATATCTATATATTTATGGAATATCGTAATTTACTCTAAATTACAATAAGATTAATTTTTCAAACTCTTATTTCGTTAAATAATTTAACACATAAATCATTTATGATTTTTAGCCAAATAATATCTTCGAAAGTGCTAGCTCTCTTGTGGATATTATTTACTCTCTCTCATAGCAAGAATAATCTCAGAGTTTATGTTGTGACTTTTTAGGTTCACTATAATGTTATCTGTAAGCTAAAATCAATTTTATTGACCTTATTTTAAACTATTTGAATGGTCAACGACTATGGTTAACATCTAGCAATGTGCCATAACCCCTAACTCATAATAAAGAAAACCTTCATCGAACCTTATGCCTGATTATATGTTTTATATGAATAATCTCCTTTCATTCGTCTAATCCCAATCAAATCAAGCCTCACGAATGTCAAAACCCTCAATTCAATTTTATTCGAATAATCAGTCAGTACAAACTAAACTTGTCACTATGAACTCTTCATGTAATATTTGTGCTTTGGCCAAAGACTTTATTTTCAGTTGTTTACTAATATTCGACTAAAAATTTAAATTTAAATCGAGTTAACAATACCTCAAAATCCACTATATCGAGTCAACAGATTCCTTCTGATAGTCATTTACTACTCGATATAAATAATATATAATCAAATTGGGTTCTGTGTACATGACGTGATTATTCTCGCATTTATATACCATATGTACCATGTGCATCTATACCGATTGACAACCATGACGTCCAAAGTCTGAGGAGTAGTTAACACACTCTTATAATCTAATGATAAATCATTGACATTATACATTCGTGTGATTTGCCATACTTTGGTTACATTCAAATAATAGTTCTCTAACTATTATTTCACACTAATGTCCTAATGATATGATTGTTATATTACTCGCACTAAATCATCTCATAATATTCACCGAAGACATTCAGTATACCTACTATGCAATATCAATGCTTAGTTGATATTACGTCTGTAGGGAACAATTTAGATAATTCAATTATCTTGGATAATTCATATGTATATTCTATTACTAGTGTGATTGGATAGAAGAGCAACACATACACATGAATTGAAACACTTCTATTATTAATAAATATGTACAATATATATTTTACAGTAACTTAATATAATATGCCCAAAATCGACAACAAGAATAGTTTTAGGGCATACAACACTAACACATGTATGTATAAAAACTTGAAGCACAATCCCTTATCTCAGAGATTAAAGATTTGGGGCACGATCCCTTATCTCAGAGTTTAAAGATTCGGGACATGATCTCCTATCTCAGAGATTAAAGATATGAGCACTAGCCCCTATCTCAGAGTATGTATTATGGTCATGATATCAGAGTTATAAATGTATGTTTATTATGATATTAATGTGTGTAAGATTAAGTTTTCAAAACTTAAGTTTTCTTCCCAATTATATATTATTTTCTAATAAATAATTTTTTTCCTATAGTTTAATTTTAGTCTACTCACTAAGTTCTTCCTAGACTCACCTCTTTTATCCTTTAGTTTTACAGACTTAGTCCTGGTGAGCTATTTCAGATATTTAGAGATATAAGCTAAAGGGAGGATACACACTGCAGTCATTAGAGTTACGGGTCCATCATAGTTTTAGTAGTGAAATGTATTTGTACAGTTAGTTATTATGACATTTTGTAAAAGCATGTATAAACTTAAGGATAGTTTATATTATTATAAATATTATTAAATTTTTATGTCTATATTGCATTATATATATATCATAAGTGGGCAATTTGCCTCGACTATATTTTATTTGTATCTATTATTATTAGATGCATGTCATAAAAAATTCAAGTATGTTAGATCAGTTAGATAGGCTTAAGATGATAGTGGAATCTATCATTTACCAGTAATATCACCGAATTTTGGGGATGTTACAGAAAGAGGTAGCTTTTCAATGAATTTTCAATTTTTGGCTTAATTCTTTAATTAAAAAGTTGACTTATATTTATAATGCTTACTACTTTTATTAAATTATCTTTGACCTTTTTGTCAAAGACAATCAAGTCTTAAAATTTTTCTAAGAGGATTTCTAATAATAACAAGCTGAATTACCTCAATGCTTTAATTTTGAAATTTTAAGTAAATTGGTTCTTAAGCTAGTTAAATTACCTTTGATCAAGTTTTCTTTGACCAAATTTATTTAATTATATTTTTATATTTAAATATTAATAAAATATTATAATTTATTCTAAATTATATTCGGGTTAATTTATAAAGCTCTCGAGTTCGATAAATAATTTAACGTATAAATCGTTTATACTTTTTAACCAAATATTATTTTCGAAAGTACTTACTCTTTTATAGATAATATTTAATCTTTTTCATAGTAAGAAAGAACAGAAGTTATTGGTTGTGATCCTTTGGTTTCACAATGGAGTTAGCCGTGGCTAAAATTAATCTTATTGAACTTGTTTTGAACCATTCAGATGCTCAATAACTATAGTTAACATTTAACAATGTGCTATAACCCCTAAATCACAATGAAAAAATTCTTTATTGAACTTTTTATGTTTAATTATATATTTTGTATAAATAATCTCCTTTTATTCGTCTAATCCTAACTAAATTAAGATTTACGAATGTCAAAACTCTAAGCTTAGTTATATGCAAATAATTAGTTAATACATACTAAACTTGTTACTACGAATTCTTTGTACGATTTTTATGCTTTGAACAAAAACTTTACTTTTAGCTATTTACTGATATTCGATTGAGAACTCGAATTTAGACTAAATCAATAAAACTTTAAATCATATATATTGAGTCAATGGATTCCTACCAATGGTCATTTGCATTTTAATATAAATATCATATGACCAAATTAGTTTTTGTATACAAGACATGATTAATCTCGTATTTATATATTATATAAACTATGTGTATCTATACTAAATAATGATTATAACGTCTCATGTCTAAAGAGTAGTTAACATATTAATATAATCTTATAATGAATCATTGACAACATACTTTCGTGTGATTCATTACAACTTCAGTCACGTTTGAAAAATATTTCTATAATTGTTAATCTACATTAATATCCTAATAATATAATTATCATATTACTCATACTAATATCATCTCATAATATTCATCAGAGATATTTAGTATGCCTACTGTACGATATCAATGTCCAATTGATATTGTGTATACGAGAAATAATTTCGATAATTATATTATCTAGATAACTCATATACATACTCAATTATTAATATTATAAGATAGAGAAAATAGTTTACACATATAAGTAAGAAACAATATTTTTATTGATAATTATGTATTATATATATTATAATAATAATTTAATACAATATATTCGAAATCGATAACATGAATAGTTTTAGGACATAAAATATTAATAAACTCTCACTTGTACTAAAGCTATTCGCTTTTGTATCTTATACCTATCTTTTTAAGATACTAGTCTAGCTATTTCAGTATCATCACTTTAGTAAAAATGTCAGCGACATTATCTGCTGAAGATGTCTTTCATTAAAATCTCTTCAACACCAATACATTCTCTTAAAATGTGATATTTATGTCGAATATATTTTAATTTTTAGTGTGCTCTTGGTTTTTTTACTTATGCAATTACACTTGTATTATCACATAATACTTTTCTCGAATAAGTCATGCTAAAAACAACATCAAGTTCATATACAAATTTTTACATTCAAACTGCTTCTTTAACTACTTCTAAAACAGCAATATATTCAGCTTCTGTAGTAAAGTCAGCTATAATTATCTACTTGAATCTCTTCCAACTAACAGTACTTTTATTACATAAAAAGATAAAAATAGATATAGACTTTTTATCATTCATATTTAATTAAAAATCAAAATTTGAGTACTCATAAATACTTAACTCTTAAGACCTATAACTCAAAATTAAATTTTTAATTCTTCTTAACTACTTAAGAATTGTTTTCGTTACTGACCAGTATTTCTCTTTAAAATTTTTCTGAAATCTACTAGTAATACTTACAATATAGGTTATATCAAGTTTACTCGTAGCATTGTATACATCAAGCTACCAATAGCTGATGCATATAGGATGCTACATATCCATTGCCACTCTTTATTGATCTTTGGACTCATATCTTTAAAAAGATAAAGACCTTAATTGAAGGGCAAATTTTTTCTTTTAGAGTTCTCAATAATAAACTTTTTTAGCATCTTTTTAATATATAATCTTTCAGATAATCTAATTATCCTCTTTGATCTATCTTTATAGATTTTAATTTCGAGAATATAAGTTGCATCACCTAAATCTTTCATAAAGAAAATTTTAGATAATCGGGGTTTTATCTCTGTCATCATGCATACATAATTATCCATCAACAATCTATCATCTATATATAGTATTAGAAATATAATTATATAATCCTTTACATATTTGTATACATAAAATTTATCCGAATTCTTGACCAAACATTTTGACTATACCATTAAATCAGATATTCTAATTCCATGAAGCTTGTTTTAATTCATAAATAAATCGATACAACTTGCATGATTTATGTGGTTTAACAGAGAATATAAAATTATTAACTATTTCATAAATAAGTTTTTATCAATGTAACCATTAAAAATACTATTTTAATATCTATTTACCAAATTTTATAATCACAGTATACAATTATGACTATTATAATCCTAATTGACTTTATTATAGCCATGGATAAAAATTTTTTCTCATAATCTAACCCTTATTTTTGAGTATACCATTTTGCTATAAGCTGAGCTTTATAAGTCTCTACCTTACTATTCTTGCTAATTTTTCTCTTGAAGATCTATTTATATCTAATAAAAGAAAATTTTTTTGATAGATCAACAAGTGTTCAGACTTAGTTGGCATACATGGATTGTATTTTAGAATCTATTATCTTTAGCCATTTTTTTGAATCTCTATCTAGAATTACTTTTTTATAACTTTAAGATCATCTTCACGATCAATTTCTCCTACTAGGCAAGATTCAAATATTGCTTATGAAAAAGTCTGTATCACTTTTGAGGTAACAATACTTTAGAAGATTTTTAAACTGGAATAGATAATGATATTTGCTAATCAAAAACTCTTTAATTAGCATTGTCAATTTAAGCCTTTAAAGACCATTCCTTGAGCTCAATGTTTCTTTTTACACCACCTTCTTTTAAAAACTCTTTTTATAAAACTACACTTTTTGATTGATTAATATTCTTTGCTCAGACAGTAAGTAAAAGTAATATTTTAAACTATCTTTATAATATCTAATAAATTAACTTTTCTTGAATTTAGCATCTAACTTATCAGTGTTAACTAATTTAATATAAGCTGAACAACCCTAAATTCTTCTATATTTGAGACTAAATTTCTTTCCACTTTATATCTTAAATAAAGTCTTTTGAACTAATTTTGAGAGGACTTTATTTAAGATATGCATAGTAGTTGTAGAGTATATTCCCACAAAAAAATTAATAAATCTGTAAAATTAATCATTGATCGTATTACATCTAATAAGGTATGATTCCTCCTTTTTGCTACACCATTAAATTGTGGTATATAAGAAGGAGTTAACTATGATATTATTTCATTATTTTTTAAGAATTTTTGAAATCCTATACTCAAATATTCTCCTTTATGATCTGATTGTAAAGATTTAATATTTTTTTTAGTTTATTTTTCTACTTCATTCTTAAATTCTTTGAATTTTTCAAGGGATTCAGATTTGTATTTTAATAAATATAAATACCTATATTGTGATATATCATTAAAAAAGGTAATGAAATATTCAATTTCTCTTCTTGTTTAGGTACTAAATGGTCCACATACATTTGTATATATGAGTTTTAACAATTCTTTAGCTCTCTCAGTTTTACTTTTAAAAGGAGATTTAGTCACTTTGCCTTAAAGACATAATTCATAAGTTAGAATAGATTCTAAACATAATGAACTTAAATTCCACTGTTTTCAAGTTGACTTAATCATTTATCTCCAAAATTATCTAATATATGATGACATAAATATTTAATATTTGAATTAACTTGAATTCTTTTATTTGTAATAGATTGTATTGAATAACTTTTATTTAATTAAAGAACATATAAATCATTTGTATTTTTTGCTCTATCAAGTATTACATTTCTCAAATGTATTAAACATTTATTTTTATTAGACTGTGCATTGTAATCATATTTATATAATACAGATATAAAAATAATATTTCTAGGAGCATTAACAAAGTAAAAAACATCATATAATCTCAAAAAGTGTCATATTGATAGTTTCAACTCGCAAGACTTTGTAATTTCTGCAGCAACAGTTATTCCATTAGCCATTCTCAAAGTGATCTTGCATTTAAACAATTCAAAACTATTTAACATTGTTTATAAAGAGATACAAACATAAGGTGTAGCTGCTAAATCTAATATTCAAAAATAAAGATTAGAAATAATATTTAATTTATAATCAATCATATAATAGCTATACATATCTGCTTGAATTTTCTTAAACTGTTGAGGTATAGAGAACAATTCTTCTTTCAGTGTCCTTTTTAACTACAGTGAAAACACTTTCTTTTTACCTTGCCTTTCTCTGTCTTGGAAGAAACTTTTTTAAAGTCTTTCTTTTTTGGTCTAACTTTTGGGCATTTTTGTTGTGTTTTTTTTTTCTTTTTACTAGTCTTACTAGTTGTGGCTATTTAGATATTTTTACGTCCCTTCCTACTAGAATTTTATTTATAAAATTCTTGAATCTTATTAAGCAATTTAAGAAGAGTTTACTCAATCTTATTCAAATTACAACTCATTATAAACATTTTATAACTAGAAGGGAGGGATTGTAAAATCAAATTTACTTTAAAGCAATTTGATATGGTCACTCTATAGATATCCAGCTATCCAATAGTATTAATCATTTTAATTATATGATCAAGAATTCTCTCTTGTAATCTTATATTGAATGGGAAAAATACAACTCTTACTCGGTAACTTATTTATTCTCACTATACAACTCTTATAAAGTAAGAAGAATATCATAAGCACTTGAAAAATTCTCATGCTTAGCTTAAAATTTTCTATTCATAGAGGGTAACATATATCATTGAACTCGTTGATTGTCTTCATGCCACTTTTCTAATGTGCTACGCTTCTTAAGCGAAGCATCATCATTAATTTCAAATGACATTAGACCATCTAAGACATAATCAAATTTTTCGATGTCAAAAATAATTTTTAAATTTTTAAATCAATCCTTAAAGTTTGGTATCACCAAAATATTATTGTGAAATATTCTTAGGAAAACGTCGTTTGATAATTTTTGTGTTTACTTGATATCACACTTTTATGAGAGAAACTAAAAAGAAATCAAAACAGATTTTATTAGTGATATGCATTAATAAATTAAATATTTTAACTAATCAAATTTAAATAATTAAAAACATAACAATCAAACACTTTAAGGTTATTATAATTGCTAATTTTTAATTAGCTTCTATTATTTAATTTGAATGCTACACTCCTTCAATTAGAATCAAAGTTTTATTGCATATTTTAATAATTAGTGAAGAATTAAGTTCGTATTAAAATTAACTAATCTCACATTTTATAATCTTGATTAATTAAATTTAATAAATAAGATATATTTTTTTTATTTATATTATATATAAGATTTGATTCATTTCTTTTGCCCTAACTTTAAATTCCTCATATTTTAGAATCTTGAAACCCTTAGCTACTGAAATTCAAATTATTATGCTTTTTAAAATATTATTCTCATCTTAACCTCACATTTTAGAATTTAGAGAGCCTTAATACATATTTATTTTACATATATCATACATATATCTTAAGCATACAAATAATTAAATATCTAATTTTTTAAAAATTCACATTAATGTTAAACTCTTTAATATTTATTAATATTTTTTTATCAAATAAATAAATATTATATTATCAATATACACGCATATATATCATATATACATATGTATATTTATTTAATTAAAAATTACATGTTTTAATAATTTAACAATTATTTAATTGTTAACTCATGTATGACAGTTATACATATGATTTGCTTGTGTAGTAATTTAATTTTCTCGTCTCACAAGAACATTTGTGTATATATCTGAGATGGTTTTGTTTTATTGTTGAATATTTGTCTGTTTGTCATTGAAATTAGTCATACCAAAATCATAATTTTTGCTCGAGTATTTTATTGCTTAAATAATGTTAAAATTAAGCCAACTAATTACTTAATTAATTGACATATTGACAAATTTAACACATTTAATCAATTTTAAAGTAACATTTACTAAATTTATTTGACAAATCTAATTTGTCAAACATCTAATTGTAATATCTTGGTTGACCTGCATGTATATTTGATTCTACATTTTATTAATATACATATACATTACTAAAAGACATATTTATGCACATAATATTATCATGTAAGAAATCATACACACATAGGCATACATTTAATCAAATTAAATATATATTCAAAACATATACAATTAATTATCAATTTAATCACATTAAATTATTATAAATACAATCAAATTGCATATTTCTCAAACAAATTAATTATTCATAATATGAATTCATAAACTTTATATTTTATATAAACAAACAAACATGAAACAAATTATGATGCAAATTAACATAAAACTCTTTTATACTTATTAAACAATTTACATCCATAATTAGTTATACATGCCGATCTCATTGCATATTAATTTAAAATATATACAAGAACAATACAATTATATGTTTAAACAATTTAAACACATAATTTCAATATAGAAACAAAATCTCGATAACCAACTCATAATGGCCATAATGTATATTTTTGGCTAAAAATAATTTTGTTACCATTTTCACCATAACAAAACGAATCCCATCGATTTGGTCATGCAAAATCAAGATAAAAAATACTTTTTCACCTTAATTCACATTATGGACGAATCACTAAAATATGGATCCAAACACTTTTGATTTATTTTTCATCATGGTTTCAACCAAATCAACATCAATTGATATCTTAATTCACATCTCATGCAAACTAATTATCAATCTCATAAATTTTTCATTTCCATCAATTTTCATCAATTCTAATCAAATTAGATCATACAACCATGACAAATATATTTTAAACATGTCAACAAAATCCAATTTGAACCATTTAAACATATTAGACACAATAGAAAAACAAAATTTTTCATAAACCCTAACATGTCAATCTTTCTTCCATTTTTTCCATCAGTTGAATCAAGTCATACACAAGCAAATCAACACCATAGAAATCATCATAACATGCTCTGATACCATAAGTTGGAGTCTATGGGTTAAAACATGCATAAATTTAAGTTTTAACACAAATATCATCATATATGTTTTCAAAATTTTTACCCCATTTTAAGTTTAATTTGATGAAGATGAGTTAGAAAAGCATCCAACCTCTTCAATTTACACCTTTATTTTTTTAACACAAATAAACTCTTTTCTTCAAATTTAAGGCTTGAAAGCAAAAACTCTTTTTGTTTCTATTGATGGCTGAATGGTGGGAGAGAGAGAGTTTTTTTTTATCAATATTTCTTATTTATTTACTTAATAATTATCCCTTTAATAACCCATTAAAATTAATATGTTTGGTTCAATTATATTATGCCATAATAATACATATTTGGACCAATAACATTAATGAACATTTAATCATTAAATGTCATAGCAAATGGATCAATTAAATTTTACCATGATTAATCAAATTAATCATTAATAAATCTATAATTATCCATTCTTTAACCATTAAAGAATTAATAATTAATAATTAATTAATTTAATGAATTCTAAAATTAATAATAATGATTACTAATTGGTCCTTAAAAAATTATCAAAACAACAATTATGTATATCCAATTTACCATAAATTACATATATACATAACTTTTATAATGCTTTAACTTTTTAAAGAATTATATATATATTCACATAAATTAATTGTTATGAACATGGAAGATGGCCTTGCAAGAAGAATTGACCCCGATGGCTTAAGAAAGCGGTTCTTATCTCATTTTCGCAACCATCGACACTTTCGAGAGTTCACAGACACTTTTTAGCAACAGGATCACATTGTCCGTACAGCGGTGGTAACAACATTCCAATTTGATCAGAAAATGCTGCTAAAACCAGGAGAAGCCATCAGGAATAATGTACATCCAAGGGTTAATGCACTGGAATTTGTAATGCTGGCTTCAGACATTTTGTTCCGAGCACATAAATTCTGATCGCTGGACGCTCGTGCATAGCAAAGCTAGCTCTTGGGTCTTGCCGATTTTGTGCGAATGAATGAAAACATATGTGTTATTTTTTGAAGGGAAAAAATTGTCGTTCCGGGTTAACTGTTGCATCTAGTCTTCATTTTGATCGTTTCTGAATTTGAAATTAATGGCCAGTTAAAGGCTGATCTCTGTCTAGGTTTCAGCATTTACCACGCATATGTATTGATTGATAAATTTAATTTCACTTATGTACTTCAAAATTTATTTATTAGTAATCTTTATTGTATTAACTGGTATACTTTTTATTCTGTATCAATATAGATAAAG
>JAWDEX010183633.1:0-13672 GCA_035221805.1 Trichilia hirta | reverse complement strand
ATGAAATAAAATTTTAGCTTCAAAAGTCAGAAATATATAGGCTAATTTGAATTTTGTTAATAATTACGTTAAATTTCAAATAAAACTTAGAGGTTCAGAATGATAATCTTAACTTGTCATATTTTATAACTATCTGCACATATATTCGTATCACAGAGAAAAAATGTAACTATTTTGACCTCCTTGTTCACTAACGTTGCCGATGATTAGAACTGACAAAGTATTGAAACTGGCCATGGAATCATATTAAATCTTAGGAATGGATGTATTCCCAGAAAATGGTATAGACTACATATAAAAATGTACTAAATTTATAAATTATTTATGTCGATCGCTGCAACCAGAATCAATGAAATTTCCATGGAAGACATTTAAGCTTTGAGCAAGAACCTTCCCATGTACTTCTGCATTCGCTTTTTTCACCATCACAACACTTGCACACAACTCCGAGCTTGGTAGCAAACGCCTTTGAATATCCTAAAAATCCATCACAAAATTACACAAATTTTATATTAGTTAGGTCATCAACATGTATGCAGAATTACAGTGAGAGATCGAGACAGAATTTATGTTCTTACCAAGTTGATGATTTAGGATTGTTGGTCCGCTGGAGCATCGAGATACAGCAACAATCAGCAAGAGCAAGAGAAATAACTGGAAACGGTCAGGCTTAGCCATAGAGAAATCGACTTCTATGCGTGCTTTGTTAATTAATATGTTTTCAGGAATCAAAATTCTATTTCCGCTTAAGAAAATTAATTATTTAATAGGGAAAAGGGTGTATAGTTTTTGGAGGATGGGTTGCTTAGCTATGATTATATTTATATAGTCGAATGGTGGGGATGGTCCAGAACAAATTAAACTAAAGGTGGACGACTTGGCACGCGTTTTTCTCCTTCCTTAAGTCATAAGAGGATACGAGACTTTCCAATGAATTAATTTTGTGAGGGTTCCAATATGAATTCAAAAGGTTCGACATCAATTTTTAGCTTCTTCTTACGTTATTTTGATTCCTCGTAATACTTCGAGAATATTACATTTTTACTACGTAAAATAAATAATTTATGATTTATAATTTTTGTGAGTCTCAATTTTGAATATGACTTTTACAATTAAGAATTTTCACAGATATTTACCTGAAAATGTGAGTAATAAAATAAATTCGAGAGAAGACTTAATGTCAGTCTTATTATGAATATTTATTACATTATAGAAAGTTGTATTTTCTAAAATTGTACAATAAAATGTGTGGATTGTTTTCCTCCTCACTAATGAGTTTTAGTTACAAATTCATTTTTTCTTTAATTCAGTTTAATAATGATATAAAACATAATTAATTTCATTTAACATTTAAGGATCTATTTTTCTTTTTCTTTTCAAAAGTTGTGATTGCTATCCATTGTAATATTATTTTATTTCCCAAAATACACTTTCAAATTTAATTAAATAATGAAATTATTTTTGATATTTAAATAGTAATTTCCGCCTTAATTTTAGAGCCCAAGTTTGAAAATTGATGTTGATCTTACCCTGATATTGCTTTAAATATTATAATGCATGCGTTATTTTAATATTTTTAGAAGCATATTTTTCCAGCCTTAACGTTTACTCTGGACAAAATTCAGGGAATATTATCAATTGAATCATGGCACTTTTATAAATAAGATAAAATTCTAAAGGACGTGTGTACAACCTTATTCATGTATGCTTGTTCAATAAATTTTTATTATATACGTATTCATTTTAAAATTAATTAATTGTAACTATAATAATTATAATGAAAACAAATATTTTGAACTAATATGATACCATATTTCTATTAATTATTTGAACCATTATATTTAAGTCTTTCTTTTAATAATATATAAAAAATGTTCTCCAACTCTTGATTAATGTTTAAATTTTTTTTGAAAATTGAGATTTCATAGTGTTTAATTAAAACTATCTAATTGAAGCATGGTATGTTTTATAAAATTCTCGCTCTATTATTATTATCACACACTCACAAACATGAATGTGTTATATCTATTTTCTTTGAAATTTTTTCTTAAATTTTAATAGTGTGTCTCTCTCTTTTTATATTTTAAAAAATTATAACTATAATAAAAATATTTAATTAATATTTATTTTTATCTTGGAGCATTGTTTTTTTACTAAATACCAACAACTTATAATTCACAATTAATAATTTATTTCATAGTAACTATGAATAAAAACCCTCTACACTTCTGTTTCAATATCTATCCCCAAATTACCTCGTTCTAGATTTTTAAAAAATTTCCTTGGGCAATATAGAAACACACGTTACTCAGTCTTTTCTTTTTCCACGGGAGTTATATTACTTTTCAATCAGTCTAAATTCCAAATTCGATCAAACTGAAATTCAATGAAACTTTAACTTCATCTCTGTTTTATAAGTGTAATGGAATGAATATAGAAATACTTTTACTCTATTTGAACTCAACTATTCTTAATTACTTTTAAAAATATGAGATTTGACTGTAGTAATATTTAAAATAAAATATTCACTTTCTACTGTTCCGTAAATTCCATGAAAGTCCGAAGAAATAAAGCTATTGCTACGATGAACTTACGTGTAATCAACTACCGACATAGATTTAAGGAAAATTTTAAAATATAACTTCTATTTATGATCATTTTATTTTTTTAATCACGCCATTATTATTTTAACTATTTTAAATTTAAATATCCTAAATTTTGTCATGCTGTAGTGTGGTTGAAATTTTATTGATATTTTGTTTTGGTTTCTAGAAGAAGAGAAAGTAAGAAAAAAAGAAGAGAGAAAACTTTGCCTGAATTTTCAACGCTGATTTAGCATCGTATCATTTCTGATGAGCCATTTTTAAACTCTCATTCATGTATTTTGTTAATGAAAATCATATTAATTTCAGTAAAAATTGTATTTTATTTGACTTTGTTATCAAATTTCGTATTGTTGAACAATGCAATGATGTTTTGTTGTTATACATGTTATGTGGGTTGGGTTTGTGTAACCAAATTGAAAAAAATAGGTTAAAGTTTATGAGTTTGATTGTGTTGGGAAGGTCTTTGAAGAAATATCTGAATGAAGGAGTCGTTAAAAAAATGAAGTAGATTTGAAAATGAACGAAGGAAAAGACGGCCGCGGAACATAATAAAGTTTTTATTTTAAATTTCTTTATTTTTTAATGACTTGTTGATTAAAATTTTAAAATAATTTCTCAACATTATTTACTTTTTTTGGCTTCCCTTATATAAGTACTAACCATTAATACAAGAATATAGAAGAAGTATTGATAATGTGCTGTTTCGATGAATTATGAGAAGGTCCCTTACGTAGTTTAGAGACTTACACAAGTGATAGGATGATGGTTATAGATGCCATCATAAATTTAAATTATCAAAAGCTCACTGCTCAGCTTTACAGCGTATTTAGAGTAAATGTGGATGAGTGCTGTATTTGATTAAAATGTGTGGTTAATTTAAACCCGTACCAAACTTTTAAGTAGCTAGAGACAGTGCTAATCATGAATAATTGCTGATATTATATAACGATCGTTGGTTTTTAAAGATTAATGAGGATACTAGAAAATAAGCCAAAATAATCGACATAATCTTTTTTTATCTAAGGACACTGCCCATATAAGGATCTTTACAATCTCTCATCCAATTAACTATTGACTCGTGCAAAGGAACTAACAGAAAGTAGAATATAATGTTCAAATATCAAAAGGTAATTACATGGCCAAAACAGTGGTGCCATTTACTATACCTCAAGAGGTCATGTGTTGTTCTTGTGTTTTTCTTTCATAATCCTTTCAAATTAATCTTTATATATGATTTTTTTAGAGGAATTGGATGCGGCGGAATATAATTGACTGTTATTGTGGCTGGACATCTTTTGTTTCTTTATTTTTAAGATTTTAAAATATTCATTTATAACAATTACTCACTTAATAAAAGAGCAATAACAATTTCTAAATTTTAAATATGCCATTGTAAACAACAACAACATCAATCAACATTATTTACCAATTCACGATTAAAATATAAGAAATAGATGAAAAAATGAAATTTGAGACTTTTTTCTCTTTAATATAAAATTAATTATTGTAGTTGATCATATTGATTAATTATTGTTAAATAAAAAAAAAATCCCGTTTTATTTAAAAAATAGAGTAGAAAAACCTAATAAAATTTACGACTATGGTATCCTAATTTATTTTTTGATGTTAAATAATTTATTAGAAGATAAGCTGAAAATTCTGAACTCTTTCCGTTAATAAATATGATTTTCTGTTCCATATTATTAAAGAAAGAACACTATTTTGCGCATATGGATTGTTTGACTTATATTTTTTTATTTAAATTTAAACATAACATTTCAAATTTATAGAATTGAGTGGTTGAGATTAAAAATGAACTGTTAAAATATCAGTAGTTTTATTTACAATTAGATTACATAGAGTTAATAGATAAAATTTGGGTTTAAATTTAAGTTAAAGAGATTCTCATTTTAATGATAGGTAAGTTGGAATTTCATTTATTTAAATTTAAGAGGTATATCTCAATACAAATTTAAAATTATTGATTTACAGAATATTTCCAACCTGCCCTATCAAAATTGCTACATTGTCGCCATTAATGTCACGAAATTCTCAACCATAATATGGTTCGGTTGCCAGTAAATATTTTATTTGTTTCACCGACAAGTTATGTAAGTGTAATAGTATGAACCAATAGTAGAAGTATATAGACTTTGGATCCCAATCTCCCCTTTGCTCAAATCAACATGTGGATGTAGTTGTCGTTTGACCCAGCAATCAGTAGAACTGAAATCAAATATCTAATTAATATTTTACGAAAGCATTGAATGTTGATCTTCGATGGACATTATTATAAGGCATATAAATAGTTCTATATAGGAGTATCTAACCAACCAAACAATTGAATATTTGGCTTTGTTTAGGTAAAATCTTCTCTGCTATTGATTTCCTAATTCATTGCGCTATATATGTATTGCTAGAATCTTGTCAAAGGGATCTAGGTGAGCTGCTTCATACTTTCATCCAGCATAGACAACATTGACATGACTAGCTGTTTGCGTCAGCCTTGTTTTACGTGTATATATCTAAAACACTGAAAATAATTGGATATATTACCATTTTTACTATCAATTTTTTAATTTAATATTCTGTTATTCTTTATTTTTTAAAAATTATTTACTATAAAATTAGATTTAGTTTAATTTAATTTTAATTTTTCAATAACAAAACTAAAAATATAAAGTATTGAATAATTTTAAAAGAAAAAAAAAAAGAGTAATAAAGTATTATGCAAAAAAGTAAGAGAGAAATAGTAGTTTTTCATAAAAAAAAAAAAAAAAATTCTATATTACACCTGCTATATAATATATATAATTCTGTATAGAGTTTGAGGCCGCTCAAATGCTTAATTGTTTGAATTTGTCTATTTAATTGTTTAATTGTTTTTAAGAATACTTTTTATTTAATTAAAAATATAATATTTTTTACTTTTGTCTAAATCTTAAAAATGTTTAGAATATATTCACAAAATATTCTTATCTAATTTATTTATTTACATCGTTAGTCATGTAAAACCCTAATACTTCTTAGTTTCAAAACATAGGTACTATTTGAATAAAAAATTTGATATAACAAAATAATATTATTATTCTTTTGATCATTTTAGTTTAGTTTAGTTATCAACCTATATTATAAATTAAAAATATATATTTATTTTTATATAAAATAAATGATTATACAAAATTTAATATTTTATTAATTATTTAATACGTAAAATTATAAGGATAAAAAAGTAAACGTATTAGTTTTTAATTTTTTTAATTAAAAAAATGAAAAACTTAATACTTATATTAAATTTTCAAATGAAAAAACAAACGAATCATTCAAATTTAAACATTCATAATTCAAATTTTTAAACATTAGATAGAAAAATAAACGTCACCTTACAGTGTGAAAACCACCAAAACCACCAATATGCTTGAAGAGAAACATTAACATCCAATACTGGGTTATGAAACGTATTATAAAAATTGCATCTACCAAAATTTTAATCAATATTTGATCAAATTGTATCATTTAATGCAAAGTATTTATACGTAATTTATATGTATTGAGTAAATATTTGACTGAAAAATGTCTATATATTCTTAAAAGAAGAAATATAGAGAGTCTAAAAATACTTAATTGATGCGTAGTCTAATTTAGTTCAAGAGCAAATACTTAACATCTCTAGTAATATATTATTTTAAGTATTGCGAATAAAGAAAAATGTAATACAACTTTTTTTAACTCAACTTTAATAACTTTTCAAAAAGCAGGATGTGTATTATGATGTAAAGCACATTTAATAATGTTTTTATAAAATAACAACCAATTTATTTTATGATATTGGGAGGAATTTGAGTTTGGTAAAAAAGTTTGATTCTATTATCTTTTGGTAGCAAATTTCAGAAGTAGGAAATGGATCACTCGTAAAAAGAAACTTATCATAATCTAGAAAATTAATCAGTTAATTTTAAAATTTCTATTGTAACTCTTTGGTTTAATGAAAAGACAATTATATCTTATATTTTTATAAATCCTACTTGTAATATGTTTATCATTATATTACAAATTTTTTTTAATCATATACAAAGAGTATTAATATTTTACCAAATAAATAATTTATTTTGATACAAACTATTTCTTTATTGAGTAAATTAAAAGAGCCGACTGAAATTACAATAGTTATGAAATATAATTAAGCAATATTTCGTAAAAGGTTATTGCATTACTTGATAATTTTATTAATAAATATAATGTGTATATAATCATATGTTTATTATAGTAATTATACATTATCACAGTACTTTAATATTTATATTTATTGAACATTCATTCCTTTTAATTCACACAGTACTATCAATAGCACAATTTATTAAATATTTAGTTATTTTTTTAATAAATAATTATTTTATTAGCACAGGAGTAATTTATTTAATAAGCAGAGGCAATTCCAAACTTGCCCTAATCCTATCACAATAGGAAGAAAATTAAACTGGCAACCAATGGCAGTTAACAATTCTTTCCTCTTTCCTTTACTTTCTTTTTTTCTTTTTTTTTTTTCCTTTTCAAATTTGCTCCTTTTGACCAAGTGGCCACCGATTAAAAGGGATAGCTAGCTAGATCTTCCATAAATTTCTTCCTAGCTCTATTGCAGTTAAACAGTCCTTGAATATTCTTTCAACAGATAAGACTTTTGAAGGCCCAGCTCCTCTATAAAATCCACGATTTTGATTTGTAAGTTCAAAAATCTGGTCAGAATCTTTGTTTTCATTGATTGCAATGGCAAGGTCATTGGCTAATGTTTTACTGCAGGTCACCCTGATGGCATCCCTTTTACAGAGCTTCCGTGCAGCAGAGAGTTGGGCTACGAGGCTCGAGTCTGTACAGCAGACAACTACAAACCTTCAATTCTACTTTCACGACACCCTCAGCGGTAAAAACCCTAGCGCAGTTAGGGTTGCTCAAGCTACTAATACTGACAAATCTCCAACACTTTTCGGCGTCATGATGATGGTGGATGATCCGCTGACAGAAACCCCGGATCCCAAATCAAAGCTTGTTGGCCGAGCTCAAGGAATTTACGGGTCAGCTTGTCAGCAAGAACTAGGTTTGATCATGGCCATGAACTTTGGGTTCACGGATGGCACTTATAATGGCAGCACTATCAGCCTCCTTGGAAACAACCGGGCTATGAGTCCGGTAAGAGAGATGCCAATCGTCGGAGGGACTGGGGTTTTCCGGTTGGCTCGCGGATATGCAACTGCTCAGACGCATTGGTTGGATCCTAAAACGGGTGATGCTATCGTGGGATACAATGTTACTGTTGTCCATTAGTTTTTTTCTGAAGTTTGGTGGAATTAAATTACTAAAGTTATCAATAAGTACAATGGTTTAATTAGTTTGACTGCGTATGTACCTTTGTTATTAGTTTAAGGGTTCATTGTGTGTTGGTAACCTAATTTTTTCAGACTTCATTGTTAATATTAATATTATATTATTATTTGTACCAGACTATTATATTAAATCCTTATCTAATGCTTTTTCCTTATAGGGTTCTTCATGCATCGCTTTTCGCCATTCAAATATTCCTTTGAAAAACATAAAAATTGAATAGTAGCAAATCTAAAGCCTGAATGATGGCACTGTCAAATGATTGTTCATGAGTAAAACGAAAAACCTTTTGATAAAATTCTTTATTGGCCAGACTTGACTTGTCTTCTTTATTTTCATTATGCTCTCTCTAGATAGGATTTCTTTAACCATTTCTGTTACACATCTTCAATTCCCTGGAATTTCAAGCAATATCGTGATAAAAATTTGGAATCACGTATAAGTTTATGGTATGGACCCTCAAAAATCTTGGGTAGTCTCATGCTTTTACACCCTTCATATTAAAAATTTTATAAACGTGATAATTTCTATTCTATTGTTTAAATCATGAAATGAGCGTATTTCATTGGTGTTTTGTTGATTCAAATGGATGGTGGTGACTATAAAGAATTTTTCAGATAATTATTATATTGAATATCAATTGATTTAACTGATAAAATATTTTCAGATGATACAAGAGATTTAGGATTCAAAGTCGTTTTCACAAAATTATGAAGTGATTTAAGCTATCTTTTATAATAATTATAAAAAAAGTAATTATTATTAATTTTTTATTTCACATGACCTGATATTCATCAAGTGAATATTGAAGAAAGATAATAAAAAAAATCATATTTTTAATGTTTTTAATTAAGACAATAATGTATTTTCTGACGTATCATATGCAGTAGTATATATTCGATTTCTACATATTTTATACGCTGAAAATTTCTTTGAAATTTAGAGTTACTGAATTAACGATTTTGTATGAAATTATAAGAAAATTTAAAAATTATTTAAATAGCATTTAATTTATTAGGTCTGAAAGATATATTTTTTGAGAATGAATTTAAATATTATTCCATTTATAGGGATATACATCAAATTTTAGTCCCAAATGGGCCGAAAAGTAGTAATGTCTATAGATTATAATATGGGCCATATATACTGTATGATCCATTTGAAATCAAATTCACTACAGTGAGGCAATTTCCTTGCCAGGTAACAACCTTCGGCTTCAAGAAGAAGCAAAACCTTTCAAAATAGAATTATTTATTTCCTTATCTACAACTCTTCTGACCATGTGGTATTAAGATATTTACCTTGCAAATGAGTGAAACTCAGTTTCATCATTTTGTTACCTTAATTAGACCATAGTTAATTTTTCCAAAATAACTTACAGAAAGTCGCCAAATTATCTAGTCGATGACAGTTATTAATTGGTACCACATTAACTTATCATTCAAACATAGAGTAAACTTAATTTCCAGTATTGTATTCTCACTAAAAGAAGCAACCATTAAGGATTTCCAGCTTGCCTTCAAGCTACACAGCTTCCATGCAGAATAGAGCTGGGTCATGAGACTCGAGTTTGTAATGGAGACAACGACAAACCCTAGTACAGTTGGGGTTGCTGAAGCAACTGATACTGAAAAATCTCCAACCATTTCGGCCTCGTGATGATGGTGGATGATCCGCTGACAGATTATGTGAACAAAATGTAGATCAAAACAAGTCAGTAGAAGTTGGTTAAGCTGACGTTGGTTCTTAAAGTGTTATTGTGGGAAGTGTTGGTGTGTTACTGAGTTGCATTGGCCTCCATGCCGGTGTCCCTTTCAGTCTTGTTACTTTGTGTAATTAGTCAAAGTTAGTCCTAATTAGTTTGATAGTGTATATATATATACACACAATGGATCCTGGGTTAAGCTCGATAGATTGAACTCATTCTATAATCTATTACAGAGGTTACGCATTCAAGTTAATGAAGCTTCTTACATTTTGCATTTCTCGAGCAAAATGTAGCTTTCTTTGATTTATCGAGCAATTTGCATTTCTCGAATCAAGGAGCAAACATATAGTTTTCTTTCGTCAGTCCTACGAAGTTGACTGGAGATAACTACTTAGTCTGGAAATCGTAGTTCTTACCTTTGATTTATGGCAAGGGTTTGGAGAATTTTATCACCATTGGAAATTCGACTACAGAAAGTCACGATGCTCACCAAATTGAAGATCAATTAGTTTAGAATTAGGATTTTATTGGCTGGAGGAGACAAGATCAGATGTTGTTAGGGTGGATTAAGTCTTCAATTGAAGATTTTATTTTAAGGTTGGTTGTAGAATGTAAGACTTCATTCGAATTATGGAAAGCCTTGGAAAAGTGGTTTAGTTCTTGAAATAAAGTTCGAGTTAATGAATTAAGGAATCAATTGCAAACAATTAGAAAAGATAATATGTTGATTTCTGAATACAATACAGAGGTTAAAACTGTAGATGATAGGTTAGAAATAGCGGGAGAGCCTGTAAGAGAATCTGATCTAATCATGTTACTGTTGAATGGTTAGATACAGAATACAACCCAATTTCATTACACGTTAATGGCAAGGAAGATACAAGTGTGCATAATTCTTATACCTTATTGTTAGCTTTTGAGAGTAAATTGCAAAGGCAACAATCAATAATTCACAATCATAACCAAGGAAATCATAGTGCTCATCTAGCTCAGCAGAGGAATTATAGTAATAAGGGTGGAAGAATTGGAGCAAATTTTAATAATCTATATCCTGCTTATAGAATGAACTATAATAATGCAGACCTTAATTCTGATGGAAAAGTCACTGGTGGATTTCAAGGTAGAAGACAGGCTTAAGATGGATTAAGCTTTGGTGGAAGAGGCTTTAGTAATAACTCAAAATCTTTATGTCAGATATGCTTGAAGTATGGACATGTTACTGCTATATGCTACGACAGGTTTGATAGGGATTTTGCTCCAAAACAGCTACAAACATGGCCACAGAACAACTATCCTAGAAAAGGCTATGGACAGCAAGGTTATAATATGCAGGGTACAAATCAGCTTGGCTCATAGATGGCTGGTTCAAGGACTTTTGAGTAAGGTCAGAGTACCAAAGTGCTTACACGGCTAATGCTGAAGGAGTAGGAGATGATGGATGGTTTCTAGATAGAGGAGCAACTCACCACATAATTAACACTAAATTTGCTCCATACATCAAGTTGAATGTTTAATTTGTATCCCACATCGTCAAATTATTGACATATTAATGTTTAATTAGATCTGAACTATTTGCATGATACACTACATGTGAGGGAAGATTTACAAATTAAACTTCTATCCTATGTCGTGACTGGACCCAAACCCATTTGCATGGCATACTTTACCAGAGAGGTGTTAAAAATTGAATTTGCGTCACATCTGAATTTGTGTCACATATCACATTGTGTTGGAGTGATACGTGGGAGAGAAAGTGTTGGAGGTTGAATTTGTGTCGCACATTGTCAAGCTATTGGCTTATTATAATGTTTATACGTGGATTGGGCACCAATGTTGAAATCTGTGTTCCATTAAATTGGACACGAATGTTAAAATTTATAACCTATATTGTTAAAGTCAATTTATTGGTTAATTATAATATTTATACGTGAATTGGATAATTTGTATCTCACATAATTAAGTTATTGGTCTGTTATAATATTTATATATGGATTAAAAATTCTTCCTTTTAAGCTAGCTTTTGGCAAATTCTACACAATTCCATTTAATATATTCAAATCTGATTTCATTCCCAATGAATCGTAAGTATCCAAGCCCATTTGACGGATTGAATTCACATTTCATTCCCATTTGAATCATACATGTTTTGCACTTGAATCCCATTCAAAACGGGAAAAATTTTAGTGCATCATTTAAACTTTCAATCCTTTTCAAGCCTAAAATTAAGTATTCAGATATTGCTGTAGAATGAATGGCACCATAACTATCATGAGAAAAATTTTGGTTTAATGATACATTATATTATCTATATTAATTAATATTTTTTAATTGATTACTAAAAGATAAAAAAGGTTGGTGGTTAAACCTTCAACCCTTATTTTTCGACAAAGAATAATTTTATCTCCAATAATTTTCATACTGTTGTGTAGATCATAAAACAAAAGCATTTCAATAGTTTTTTTGATGATGATTCAAACGAATGTTAATGGAGGTTGTTGAGCAATAGATGGCGGCTATTGGCAATGGAAGTAGTGGTGATGGTCAATAATATCCCCTTTTACGTATCAATTGACAGGATGACGTATATATTCAAATCAATTGACGAGGAAATCGAGGGGTACTCTGTTTCATCATTTGTTATCTTAATCAGACTATCAAATTATTTATTAGATGACGGTTCGCACATAAACTTATCTTTCAAAAATGGTACAATATTTAATGGACGTGTATTACTCGGCCGAGCATTTAATAGATAGATAATAATACCTTATCACAAGGTCAAGGGAGTTCTTGTCATTTAGCAAGGAGAAAAATTCCTAATGGCCATTTCCAATTATTAAAAGCATACAAATAGAAAATCAAACAGATTCTGAGACAATGTTCTGCACATGATCTCCAGGATTTAAGTTAAAAAATATATATAGCCCCACTCAAGACCCACACCCGCAGCACTAGTGGGGGACAAGAACAGGACATAATGCTAAAAGACTATCATTGCAAAAACCAATTGCCCCTTCACAACGGGCGTGCAGGTGAGAACCACATGATTCATACTTCTAAGCAATCAGCAATGGCTGCAAGGAGAGGACAATCAAAACTTCATTTTCATTACCAGCGGCCGTTGAATGTAGAACGCTCGAATAAGAGACTTTTATGGCTTTTCAAAACAACCACCAGGATTCGATGATAAAGGTTAACACCTTTGGTAACAGGCACTAATACTGTTATTCTTGACAATGGCAGAAGTTCATTCATCAGAAGTCGAAACAACAATCCTGATATACGTGCATTCTAATAGCAGCGCATATTAGAGTCCAAGGATCCTTCCCTCACAACTTCACCTCCAGACATTATCTACTAATGACTAGAGCCAATCAGGCTTGGCTGCATGAGTATTTTTTGCTAACAGGTAAAAAGTAAAAATGGAATGAAAATTAGAAATTAATCAAAATTGACCATTGTACAAATTGTTAATTTAAATATATTCACTGTTTAAAATTTTAATTAATAATAACTCGTATTATTAATTTCAAACGAAAATACTTTCAAATCAAAAATATTTAAAATGAATTTTATCTTTATTTAACTATTATTTCACAATAACCTATTCTCGAATTCTCTCAATCCATCTCTATATATGAAAAGTTTGAAGAACAAATTGAGATTTATTTTTTAATTTTATAAATATATTGATTATTATTGATACATTATATTTGAAGATAAATTATTGTTGTTGATGAGTTTTGATGAATGTAAATGAGCATTAATGCATTAAAATAAAGAATAACAACTTTTTTTAAATTTATTATTGACAAATTAATTAAATATGTTTATTCATGAAATTTTAGGGAGGGATCTTAAGTGAAAATAAACGAAAAAAAAATTATTCTGATAAAAATATATACAGATAGCCAAAGAACACTTCCCAGTATGTATTGTACTCGAAAGTTCACTTTTGAGTGTGTATTTGAAAGTTTTAATT
>JAWDEX010183592.1:0-13681 GCA_035221805.1 Trichilia hirta | reverse complement strand
TGGAGAAAGCATTTAAGGTAAGTATTACATTAAACCTTGAGTAAATGGCATGCTAAATTTGTTAGTGTGTTAATATGAATAAAACGTAAATAATTGATCCTTTAGATTTTGCATGAAAATCTCCCATCAATGAGGTCATAGACAACAAAGAATCTCAGTAATCATAAACCTATAGTGTAATGCCACTATCTGAGATAAGATCGTCTAAGTCATCTTATTTAATATTCAGGAAAATAAATTCGAATGGTGCCCTTTCATTATGCACTATAACCACCATACATCCTAAAGTGTCATCTTCAAAAAGCAAGCAGAGTGGGCAATCAAGTTATAGCTAATGATTAAATATAACAATTGCTTGTTAATGCCTAATCAAACAAGTTTAAGAATCTATTTTATAAGTTTAGGTTTTTCAAGATAATGCAGCAAGCTTCTAAAGTCCTAAAGTTATCGACTGGATAATAACTTCTTTATTAATATCTAAATTAAACCCTTTAACTGATATCCTGAATCTAAAAGAGGTTTTATGTCTTGTATATAGATCGGTATTATCTATGTTTGAATAAAATAGTTTTACAAGCTCTGGGTAGGAGCTGCCTCTAAGATTCAGTATCTTAACCCATCTGAATCTCCTAAACTATGCTAGATAGAGAAACTAGAAATTTTTCAAAAAATCAAAATTAATTACTCTACTTGAAGAGACTTTTCTTCGCATAAAGTTACTAAAAAATCTGTCTTTCTATTCTTAGCATTAAAATCCCTATAGCTGTCATAAAAGAGTTGGATCTATCTCTAATTTAGCTATATGCAGTCATTTTTTCTTGGAGTAGTTAGGAATTTCGATTTTGGGTGCCATGGATGAAAGTTTCCTAGAGGTCAAAAAGTTGCTATAAAGGTAGAAAGAGAGAGAATGTTTGTTGGATTTCTAAAAACAAATGAAAAAAATGACTCCTTTTTATACGTATCATGTGAAAGTATCAATTGGAATATATTGATACTTTTGAGTTATTGTTGTGTTGCTACAATACAGTTTCTTGAAATATCGATACGAAGGAAATCAAAGTATCAATACAATTTCAAAGGTATCAATACTTATAAAAAAAGATGAAAGATTCTGGAATATATATTGATCCCATTTAACATGAAATGAATGATGATTGCCACATGAAACTCTTTCATTTGACCAATAAAAGGACTAGGCAGGAGTTTAAAAAAATAGGCCGTTGAATTTTTCTAGGATGACATGTGGTAGTGTGACAGGTTTCGTATTTAATGCGTCGTAACTGTTCTGACTAGTCATGTAATAGAATAACGTCAGCAAGTAAAAGTATCGATACAAGTATCACTATGTATCGATACATTCATGTTTATAAGATCCATTGTCATGTAATATCGATACATTGTCTTTGCAACTGATAAGAATATCAATATGCAAAGACTTAGTGTATCGATACTCAACTAAGTATGTATCGATATGTGTTAGGCGTATAGATATAGACTGATCATTTGATATAGAGTATCGATACTTGGCTGGTGTGTATCGATACTTTAATGATTTTGTATTGATACTCAAGATCTTAGAAGGATGGTTTCTTATCTATTCACAAAAATATATCGATACAACCCTATTTGTATCGATACTTTTACCCTTTTTCTATTCTATTTAAGGGATTAATCGATTTTTAACACTTTCTCCTTATCTATTCTAATTTCACCATACCCAAATGACTTGTAATTTTACAAAATCTTTCTCTATCTAAGATTTTGGTAAAAATAACACATTTTAATCCTTAGTACTGACATACTTTAGGCAAGCATCACCCTTACTAACATGATCACGTATAAAATAGCGTCTAATCTCTATATATTTAGTTCTAAAGTGATAAACTAGATTCTTGATCAAATTTATAGTACTAGTATTGTCACAAAAGATAGGAATATCAATTTAATCTATTCCATAATCATAAAACTGGTGTCTAATCCATAAAAGTTGAGCACAGTAACTTCCTACTGATATATATTCTGCTTTTTTGGTTGACAAAGTAACCATGTTTTATTTTTTACTAATCCAAAATATCAGTGAGTTTTCTAGAAAGTAACATGTTTCACTTGTGCTTTTTCTATCAATCTTGTAGCCACTATAATCTGTATCCAAATATCCCTTAAGATTAAACTCTCCATTCTCGGGATAAAATAGGCTTAGTTCTGTAGTCTTTGTAAGATATCTAAAGATTTTCTTTACTGTAACTAAGTGTAATTCCTTGTATGTGATTGAAATCTTGCACAAGCACATACACTATAAATTATGTCTAGTCTAGAGGCTGTCAAGTAAAGTAAAAATCCTATCATGCCTCTACATAGCCACTGGTCTATACACTTTCCATTCTCATCTTTATCCAAGGATGTGGATGTGCTCATGGATGTGTCTATATGTCTCTCATCTAAAAATTCAAATCTTTTTAGCAAATTCTTGATGTATTTTGTTTGAGAAATGAAGATTTCATTATTTATTTATTTTATTTGCAATCCTAAAAAGAAAATTAATTCTCCCATTATGCTTATTTCAAATTCACTTCTCATCAAATTTAAAAAATTATTACACAAGGATGTGTTTGTGCTTTTAAAGATAATGTCATTCATATAAATTTGAATAATCAGTAAATCTTTATCTTTGATTTTTATGAAAAGAGTTTTGTCTACACTCTCTCTTTTAAAGTCATTTTCAAACAAAAATTTACTAAATCTCTCATACCATACTCTAGGATTTATAGAGAGCTTTAGTGAGTTTGTAAACGTGATCTAAAAAATTTAGATGTTCAAAATCAGGGGGTTGTTCAACATATACTTCTTCATTTAGAAAACCATTTATAAAGGTACTTTTGACATCCATTTGAAAGGGTTTAAAGTCTTTAAAGTAGGCAAATGCCAAAAGGATTCTTATAACTTTTAGTCTTGCTACGGGAGCATATATTTCATCATAAGTTATTATTTCTTCTTAATTATGCCCTTGAGCAACCAATCTAGCTTTGTTTTTAATGATGTGACCATGTTCATCAAACCTGTTTTTAAAGACCCACTTGGTATCTATCACTTAATATTCACTGGGTTTATGAACTAGGGTCAAAACTTCATTTTTATTAAACTAATTTAACTTTTCTTGCATAGCCATAATCTAGTTATCATCCTTCAAAGATTCTTCTATCATGTTAGGCTTTATTTTTGAAATAAAAGCTAGATTTTAAATCTCTTCTAAATTTAAAGAAAGATCTCTATTTGCTCTCCTTGGACTGGATCTCCTATGATGAGCTCTTGTAGATAGTTTACTGCATATTTCTAGGCCTTTAAGAGATTCTTTGAAGTTTCATCTAAGGTTTTATTTCTGATTTCTTTTTCATTTAAACTTACATTGTTATTTAACCATAGATTGTTGGTCCTTTTAATGATCTCTAACTCATTTTTCTTTTCTTTGGCTATCATCTTAGCTACTTTTGGATCCATCTCATCAAAAATAACATTTACTGACTATTCAACCATTTGATTTTTCCTGTTATATACCCTATAAGCTTTACTTTTGGATGAGCAGCCAAGAAATATTCCCCTATCAGTTTTGGATTCCAGCTTTTCTAGGTTGTCTTTAGTGTTTAGAATGTAGCATGCACACCAAAATACTCTAAAGTAACTAATTTGGGGTCTCCTTTGAAAGATGAGCTCATATAAAATTTTTCTAAGGAATTTCCTAATCAACACTATATTTAAGATGTAGCAAGATGTGTTCATAGCTTATTAATATTAAGGCAAATTATACTCACTAAGCATGGTTCTACTCATATCCTGTAGGGTTCTATTTTTTTCTCAACCACACCATTTTGTTGAGGTGTTTTAAGTGCAAAAAAGTTATAAGTAAGCCCGTGCTCTCAACAAAAACTCTTAAACTCATAATTAACAAATTCTCCTCCTTGATTACTCCTAATCTTGATGAGTTTGTAGTCTAGCTTATTTTGAATTCTTCTAACAAAGCTTTTAAAAATACTAAATGCGTCACTTTTGTTTACTAAGAAGGATACCTACATGAATCTAGAGTAGTCATCAACTAACACATAAGCATAGAATTTATCACATAGAGAAGCTACAGGGTGTTGCCCAAATAAATTCATGTGAATAAGTTCTAAAGGTTGTTGAGACTGCATTTTTGAATTTAAAAGAGCTTTTCACTTGCTTACCCATTTGGCAAGATCCATACGTTTTGTTTTTAGTAAATCTAAGATTGGGTAAGTTATCTAGCATTTTTTAACTAGACAATTTGTTAATTAAATCTATGCTAAAATGTTCTAGTCTACTATGCCATAACCAAGAATCATCACATAAAACTTGTAGACAATGCCATTTAATATATCTAATTTATCAAATTCAATCACATATACATCATCAATCCTAAGAGCATGCAATATGGTCTTGTTCTTACCATCGACTACATCACAGGAATTTTTCAAAAAGTTAACATTATAACTATAATCAAAGAGCTATGAAATACTAAGAAGATTAAATTTTAACCCATTAATATATAGGACATCAAAGATAATTACATTATTTACCTCAAATTCACTAATACCTCTGACTTTTCCTATGTTGTTATCTTTAAAAGTAACATCCTTTCCTCTTCTTTTGGCCAGGTGCAGAAATAGCTTTTTATCTCCAATCATGTGTCTTGAATAGCCATTATTTGAAAATCATTTCTTATTGTGATTGACTTTGTCTTTAGGAATTATTTCTTGTAGAATACAGACAATTTATTTTTGTACCTACTTTATTTTTGGTCTATATCTATTAGCTCTTAGCCTCAGAGTCGATTTTCTTTTAGCAAGCACTTATTTTTTTATTTTGTTCTTTTGAGAATCTAAACAAGTTTGAAACCATTTTGAGCTTTCTTTTTGAAAAAACAGGCGCTATTAAAGTGTTCCTTTTTATTACAAAAGTGATAGGTAACAAAAGAACTCGTTTGTTAAGAAGATTTTACAAAATAGATTAAGAGTGCCTTTTGTTTTATCCCTTTCTTATAGCCAATCCCAACCTTATCACATGTCATACGTTTATTGCCTAATAACTTATCTAATGATTTAGTTTCTTTAGTGAACTTCCTAAGGATTTCTTTTTTATCACTCACTTTATTTAGTAATTTAATATTTTCATCTTTTAACCTATTAATTTCCTTATCACATTTACAAAGGGAGTTATTTTCCTGCATTCTAATAGTTTTTTGTAAACTTTTATTTTCAAGTTCAAGCATTAAATTTTTCTTGTTGAATGATTTATACTTAATGCACAGTTTTTCAAAGTCACTTTTAAGTTCTTCATATAAATCCATTAGTTCATCAATGATAATATCATCATTATTACAACTAAGATCAGTGTAGTATGAGTCATGAGATGATAAGATTACCTCTGTGTTTTATTTTCCCATAAGACACACATTTGCTCTTTCTTCTTGTGATGACGAGCTGCTTTCCTCACTTGAAGAGTCATCCCAAGTGACTTTCATAGCTTTTTTCATCTTTTTCTTTTTTTTGTCTTTTCTGAATAGACATTTAGGTCTTGTATTGCCTGGTCTTTTGCATTCATAATAGATTATCTTATTTTCTTTATCATTGTTCTTCTTCTTGAATTTTTTAGCCTTGAAATTGTCTCTTTTTTTCCAATTTTTTCCTTTTGACTTATCTCTGCTAAAAAATTTTTTGAACTTTTTGGCTATTAGGCTAAAAAAAAATTTTTTTTTTTGTCTTTTTATCGAGTTTCTTTAAGGCAGTTAGCCTTTTCCCTTTATCACGATCTTCATTCACTTCGCTTGTTTTTTAATTTGTAGGTTATGAGGGATCTGAGTAGTTCTTTTAGTGATAGAGTTCTAAGATCTTTGGCCTTTTTAATAGCAGTCACTTTGCCTTTCCATGATCTGGGCAGGCTTCTTAGTATCTTAGTGACTACATCAGCATTAAAGTAAACTTTGTCGAGTGCTTTCAGTCTATTCACTATATTAATAAAACGTGTATATATTTCTTTAATGCTTTCATAAGGCTTCATTTTGAATAACTCATAATCGTGGACCAGTATGCTAATTTTAAAATTCTTTACTCTGTTGATTTTTTCATGAATTACTTCAAGCATGTCTCGTATAGCTTTAGCTGTGTCACGTCTAGATATTCTATTATACTCAGTTCTATTTAAAGCACAACAAAGTACATTCATTACTCTGCTATTTGTTTGAAACATAGACTTCTTTTCTACTGTCCATTCATATTTTGGCTTAGGCTTTACTTATCTGATTGTTTCATCTATTATTAATGAAAGCTTATATCCATTCTCTATAATTGTTACTATGTCGAAGTCCAGTGTGCTTAGATAAATTTACATCATTTTCTTCCAGTAAGCATTATTACTGCCAATAAAGAAAAGTGATTTGTGAATTGACTGTCCTTCAATCATTTGAGCTGGAATACTGCTAGATGTCATTGTCAATCTATTATGCTAAAGATAGTTAATCTTTACTTTAAAGAGGAGTTTAGCTCTGATATCACTTGTTGTTCTAGAAAGCTGCACCTAAGAGGGGGGTGAATTGGGTATTTTCTAGTTTGAAAAAAAATTTTGATCAAGGTTTACTTTCTAGTGATTTTAATGATGCTAATGATATATTTGAGAGATGAAAAAGAAAAGTACACAGAAATTTATAATGATTCAGCAATGTGCCTACATCCACTCTCTCGATAAATTCGCATCGAGATTCACTTTACTCTTGTTTTAACGGGTCAAGAAAAACTTAAGTTGCATAACTCTTTTTTTAATAGTGAAGGGTGGCCTTACACTCTCTCCTTCCTTTTGGTGAAAGAAAACCTCTCAAACTCCCCTTATAAGGTTTGTTTTTAGTAAAGAGAAACCTTATAAACTTGTTTAAATTTGATATAGATTTGTCTCAAAAAGACAGATAGACAATAAGCTCTATAATTTGTTATTTTCTCTTACTAGGATTATGTACTTGCAGTACAAAATATAGTATATGCCTTAAGAGAATGTCTTTCTAGCTACTATAAGCTCTTGAGATTTTTTTTTAGAGAATGATTAGATCTTCGATTCTTTTTAATTTTTTCACACACTTTTTGTTTTGAAGGACTAATAACCTTTAAACGATCTCTTTTGTGTCTTTAATGGCTCTCTGTATATTCAATTAACACTGTCTTTAATGCTTGTAGATGTCACCATTAGAGATAATTTTTTAGAATGTATCAATATCAAGTTAGTAGTGTATCAATATTTTTAAGTGCTGCCTCTTCTGCTTGATTCTGAAAAATTTTCTTTTTTGGGATGTATCGATACATATTATCAGTGTTAGAGATATGCCCTAGAACCGATCGTATCATATGGTTCGAGTTTATTATTTCTTTGTATATAAACTTTGCATTTATTTGTAAAAATGTCTACAAGTAATAAAATGGCATTTATTGTATCTTGTATTATGTTTAGTTGCTACTTATTTAGTTTCTTAATTAATACAAGATATATCCCTGTATGTATTATAATTTGAGATTCTATCTATAAAGAGTTATAGATATGAGAACAGAATCTTTGATTTAAATGCATTCAAAATTGGTTCCTGATTGAGGTGATGTGATAAGGGATAATGACATTACATGATCGGTATGTTTTGTTGCTGCCAATGATTTGTATTTGATACTAATAGTTGGGTAACGAGTCTCATATCATAAGAGCATAAACATGGGTACCATATCTAAGAATGTGATACTGAACGTGACCAAACGTGATCAATCACATGGATGAATATTCGCAGTCAATGATTAATCACACAGTCGTACTAGTGTACCATTAGTCTTTAAACCTAAGATATCACAGCTATAATTTGCGGTGATGTACATCATTCACTTGTGTATATTGCACTGGGCTAGCCATTCCTGATGAAAGAAGTTTGATGGAAATGTGTTCTTATTGTATAAAAACAGGTGATAGTCAAGATAGAATCTGCTGGCTCAGATAGTTAAACTTGAGATCCTAAGCAGAATTATCATCTACAGGAATTAAATCTTTGGTCAGAGTATACGAATTATAAAAAGGAGTTTTTGGATTTGTGAATCCTATTTATGATTGGATTCTGATCCTATGATTGAGTTAAGGGTTTGACTAAACCATGACCTGCACTCATTTGGGAGTCGACAGCAGAGAGACCTTACTACATGTAAGCACAACTATATGAGTTCATCTGAATTTCATTCTCTCTGTTCTAAGGGTCATGATATCTTGCTAGAGATCACTCATGATTATTGAGAACTTCAATTAGAAGAAGTTATACTGAAGTGATACGAATGTGTTCATATTTACTCATGTCTAGTTCACGGTAAACCCAAAGGCTTACACACAATAACTAGTAGTTGATGATAGGCAAAACAAAAGTCATTAAGTTGTTTAATGATTTTTCGTATTGACAAAAATGATATTATACTAATAAGCTTATCGGTAGGCAATTTCTATTCTTTATAGTAAAGAATACGATTTTTCGATAATAACGAGCTAGCACTTGTTGGTTCAAAAAAAATTAATGGTATCAATGGAGACTAGAATAGATATATTTTGATATATCAAGTAATAAATAAAATTATTTATTTATTACAAATAAAGGCAAAGTATTCATTTATTGATAAATAAAGTGTTTATTTATTAAATATTAAATAATTGTTTTTTAATATTAAATGAATATTTGGATGACACATGGCACCATTATAGTTTGCCAAATGTTATCATCATATATGTTCCTAATTCTTGTTTTTAATCTAATGGGCAAGAAAAATGCTTTTATTATATATAGATAGATAGATAGATAGATAGATAGATTGATAGATAGATAGACAGATAGATAGATAAATAGATATAGATATAGATATAGATATATAATTAAATAATTTTTTATATTATTATAATATGTCATAATAATATTTATATTATAATATATTATAATATGATTATTGTTATTATAAGATAATAACAAATAATCTTGCCCAATTAAATGCTTACATATGTTTTCTTATGATTTGTTTTTGTTTTAATGCTTGACACCTATCTTCTACTTGCATTAAATGAATTTAAATCTATTTTTAAATATTAATTTTTAATGAATAACATTTGTAAACGTGGGAGGTGCGTGTTGGATGAGAATTGAATTGATTTTGCTTTGTTTTTCAACAAAACAAAAAGAAACAAAAATAAGAAAAAAATAAGGAAGTATACGGTTCATGGTTTCTTATACCCTTACCATTGTTTTTTAAAGAGCAAGAAAGGAAAAAAGAGAAGAGAAAAAGAAAAATAAAGAGTTATTTTTGGTTTTCAATCTTTTCTATTCAAATTAAGAGTACATATATGTAGATATATGAATTTAGTTTACAAATGGTTTGCAAAATGGTTTTGTAAGCCAAAGGTAGTCTTTAACAAATTACCATCAACTCCATTATCTTCCTTCTAGTGTGTAGATACCATTGGAGGCTTAGGGGAGACTTCAAGTTTGGTGGAGAAAGCAATTAAGGTATGTATTTCATTAAACCCTAAGTAATGGCATGCTAAATGTGTTTAGTATGTTAATATGCATAAAATGTAAATAACTGATCCTTTAGGTTTTGCATGAAAACGAACCATCAATCAGTGTATCGATACATAAACTTTATTTAGAGATATTGTATAGATACAAAGTTACGATACGTACTTTTTGATTTTTAATTTCAGAATGTATTAATATATTTGTGTGGGGTATTAATATCTTGGTCTTTCTGAACTCATCATATCGATATGGTCTTCAGCTTGTATCGATATCTTCTTCTTGTCAACAGTTTATATTTTTCTTGAGCTCGACAAAATATATCAACACTTTAACTATAATATCGATGCATTTACTTTAAATTGTCCTTCTTATTGTTTTTTTATATTTTTGACTGTTAATGAGCCTTGACTTTGACTTCTAACTGCTAATTTGTTAACTTAAACATGTGTATCGATATATAGTCTTTCAAGTTTTGCAATATCTATCCTTGGTATCAATCTTTGGTTTCATTGAATGGTCTTTGACCAAATATATCAATACTTTAATTCTGGGTATTGATATATTATTGTTTCTTTAGTGTGTATTGATCTCTTTGACTTTACTGTATCGATCCTGTAATCTTTTTCGATCAATTATATATGTACTTTGGCTGAGTGTATCTATACTTTGCTATGACTTCGTCTGAGTATCGATCTCTTTGTCTTTGCTATATCAATCTTTTATTGTTCTTCGACCAATTGTATCGATATTTTGGTTGAGTGTATCGATATAAAGCTTTTTCTATGATGGAGTATCAATTTCTTTGGCTTGCAGACAATACCTTTCTCATCCAAATGGATTAGCTAGTGTATGTATCCTTTATTCATGACAAATGACCTACTTAACAGTAATTATTAAGATATTTTTAGCACTCAAACCATTTTTGAACAATTCCAATTTTATCAAACATTTCCATAGTTATTTGTACAAATTCACTTGTTATCATCAAAAACTTGTATTCAATAATCCAACCTTAGCTTCATTAGGCGAGATAACTTTTTCACATATGCACTATACCAAGAACCAAGATGGTGAATAAGTGCTTCAGGTGAAGTACAAACAACCACCCTAGGTCATCACCCAGCCCATAATTGAGATTCTTGAGCACAAGCAACAAAGGGAGATTTCTATTCCTCAGGATGACATACTTGCTGATCCTATGCCACCCTTTGTCTTAGTTCCCACATTATCACTTCCATCTTTTGCCACTGAGCGGTTGCCATTTGATCTTTATGAGCGCCTAGATCACTTAAAATCCATGATGCTCACTCAATTTCAGGCCATTAACCATTGATTTAACCAAGACTAAGAGGCAGCTATTCATTTAAGACAGCTCATACTTTAGTTCAGAGAAAAGACTGCCACTTTACTCTCTCAACTTCATCGTTCCAGGCCAGCTCCTCCACATGGACCTCAGCTCCACCTCATTTTCGTCCACAACCACATTATCCTAGGCCTCTTCTACAGGGTTATATATCACCATATAAGCAAGGAGTAAGACCTTTTCATCAACATTGCTCTTTAGCTCCTATCCACATACAAGATTTCAGCTCCGCTAGTTCTTCTGATGATGACCTTGCTTCGCTGGATGAGATACTTTGTCAAGCTCACAAAGCTTGTACTTGTCATCATTGATTCATTTTTTATGTTACCTTCATGCATATCTGATTGTTTTGATTATAAGAAGTTTATGTTTGTCCATACATCCTTATTTAACATAAATTTCTAAATTTATCCTTGTGTTTGATTTTTTCATATATACTTTTGCTTTTTTAATTGCTGACAAAAAAAAAGAGAGACATATAAATAAGATAAACAAGAATATAGATAAGATAAGTAAAACTTACTATTATTTTATCACCATCAAAAAAAGGGAAGATTATTGAATACAAGTTTTTGATGATGACAAGTGAATTTGTACAAATGGCTATGAAAATGTTTGATAAAATTAAAATTGTTCAAAAATGGTTTGAGTGCTGAAAATATCTTAATAATTATTATTAAGTAAGTCATTTTATCATGGACAAAAGATACATATACTTGCTAATCCATCTGGCAGAGAAAGGTACTGTTTACAGCTTAAAAAGATTGATATCTAATGAGATTAAAAAAGAAGTATCGATACATTCAAGCAATGTATTGATACATCTTAGGAAAAGAGTTATAATGCAAGATAAATAGATCGATACTCTATCACAGAAAAAGCTTTATATCGATACACTCAACTAAAGTATTGATACAATTGGTTGAAGAACAGTAATAGATCGATATAACAAAGGCAAAAAGATCGATATTCAAACTAAAAATTACAAAGTATCGATACACTCAGCCAAAGTATCTATATAATTAATCGAAGAAGATTACAGGATCGATAAAGTAAAGTTAAAGAGATCGATACACAGCAAAGAAGCAATAATGTATCGATACCTAGAATTAAAAACCATTCAATAAAACCAAAGATCGATACCAAGGATAGATACTGCAGAACTTGAAAGACTACATATTGATACACAATATTTAAGTTAACAAATCAACAGTCAAAGTCAAAGTCAAGGCTCATCAATAGTCAAAGGCGCAGAAGAATAACAAGAAGGATAATTTAAAGCAAACGTATCGATACTTTAGTTAAAGTATTGATAAATTTTATCAAGCTCAAAAAAATATAAACTGTTAACAAGCAAAAGATATTAATACAAGCTAAGATCATATCGATATAATAAGTTCAGAAATATCAAGATATCAATACCCTACATAATATATTGATACATTCTAAAATCAAAAATCAAAAAGTATGTATCATAACTTTATATCAATACAAAAGAAAGGGCATATTGATACAACACTTCTGGATGAAGTTTATGTATTGATACACTAACAATATATATTGATACATCCTAAAAAACAAAATTTTTTTAGAATCAAGCAAAAAAGGCAGCATTTAAAAATATCAATAAAATACCAATTTGATATCGATACATTTAAAAAAATTATCTCTAATGGTAACATCTACAAGAATTAAAGATAGTATTAATTAAATGTATAAAGAGTTGTTAAAGACACAGAGGAGAACATTTAAAGATCATTAGTCCTTAAAAATAATATGTACGTGAAAAAATTAAGAAGAATAAAAGATTTGATCATTCTCTAAAAAAAATCTCAAGAGCTTACAACAATTAGAAAGACATTCTCTTAGGACATATACTGTATTTTGTACTACAAGTACATAATCCTAGTAAGAAAAAATAGCAAATTATAGAGCTTATTATCTATTCTATCTTTTTGAAACAACTCCGTATCAAATTTAAACAAGTTTATAAGGTTTTTCTCTACCAAAAAGAAAGGAGAGTTTGAGAGGTTTTCCTTTACTAAAAGAACAAAAACAGTGTAAGGTTGTCCTTCACTATTAAAAAAGAGTTGTACAACTTAGATTTTCCTTAACCCATTAAAAGATATAGAGTGAAAAGAAACTTAGTCTTGATTATATGAGAATTTGGGGTTGTCCAGTTTATGTTAAAATTATTAACCCTGATAAGTTGGATGTAAAATAAGAGAAGGAGAAATTCATTAAATATTCTAAAGATAGTTTAGAATATTATTTCTACTTTTCTACTAATTAGCATATTGTGATCAATAGAAATGCACACTTCTTAAAAGAAGAGTTTTTATTAAAAGGTGGTGCAAGTAGATTGATTGAACTTAAATAAGGGTCTTTAGAAGCTCAATTCCATAATACTAAGGTTGGACCTTTCAGTCAACAGACCTCAGTTCCAGTTTAGATCTTAGTTAGAAAATCTTTTAGAGTATCACGACTTCCTTAGCGATACGATCTCCTGCATAAGCAAGAGTTTGACTCTTACTTAGTGGGAGAGAGAGATCATTTTGATGATCCTAAAAGTTATGAAAAAGCTATTCTGGATAGAGATTTAGAAAGATGGCTAGAGGCTGTAGATTCTGAGATGCAATCCATATACGCCAATCAAGTTTGGACACATGTTGATCCACTAGAAAGAATTATTTCTATTAGTTGTAAGTGGATCTTCAAGAGAAAGCTTGGTAAGAATG
>JAWDEX010183581.1:0-13681 GCA_035221805.1 Trichilia hirta | reverse complement strand
TATATACATATGCTTTATTTAATTTCATCATATGAAACCATTATATCGGTGGTATCAACATTATCATGTGACTTTACTAATCTCATTAGCATATTAAGACAATGAACCATTTATCATCTTCCCTATAAAAACAACTAAGAACACAATATATTCTATAAACCCTAAAATCTTCATTTTATAGCCAAACTTCAATCAATCAAATTCAACCATTTCAACAATAAATCAAACATATTATCAACATCATGATATGATTTGATACCATTTAAAAGAGTTAATGAGGTAAAGATAAAATATTTAAGCTTTATGACATAAATACATATAAATAAGATTTATTTTCACAAAATTAACCATATAAGCATATAATCAAGTTAACAATTAGTTTAGAGATAAAGTGTTTAACTTTGAAAATATATGATTTCTAAGAAATTAAACCCAAATATTACAATTCTTGCTTGGCCATTTGATATATATAGAGAGAGAAATAAAAACTTTTCTAATTTTAGATAACTATGCCAAAATTCTCAAAATATTTGAAAATAACCCATATTTATATTTTTAGCTTGATTACTAAAATATATTTAACAATATAGTCAAAGATAAATGAGTTCAAAGCTTCTCTTCGAAGCTTTTACTAGTACCAAGCAAAATGATTATTTTGCCCTTATTTAATAATTTATTAAAAAATAGTCCCTAAACTAGTTAAATAAATTTTAATCAAGCTTATTTTAATTCTATTTTTATATCTAAATATTAATAAAATATTATAACTTAATCTCAATCATATTAAGTTAGTTTATAAAGCTCTAGAGATTATTAAACTATTTAACATATAAATTGTTTATACTTTTTGGCCTAATATAATCTTTGATAGTGCTAATTCTCTTGTGGATAATATTTAATCTCTCTTATAACAAGAAAAAACATAAGTTATTGGTTGTGACCTATTGAGTTCACTATAACATTAGTCATGAGCTAAAATTGATCTTATTGAATTTATTTTTTAATAATTCAAATATTCAAGGACTATGGTTAACGTCTAGCAACATATTATAGTCTCTAAATCACAATAAAAAAAATTTTCATTGAATTATTTGTGTCTAATTATACATTCTATATAAATAATTTTTTCTATTTATTTAATTCTAATTAAGTTAGAGCTCACAAATATCAAAATTGTAAATTTAGTCACACATAGATAATCAGTCAATACATACTGAACTTATTACTACAAACTCTTCGTATGATATTTATACTTTAATCAAAGACTTTATTTTTAGCCATTTACTAAATCTAACTACAAACTTGAATCTAGATCGAGTCAACAAAATTTTAAAATTGTTTATATTAAATTAATAGATTTTATCTTACAATCATTTTTTTTCTGTATAAATAATACATTATCAAATTAATTTATTTGTACAAGACATAAGTAGTCTCGTATTTATATATACTATATAAATTATATGTATCTATACCGATTAATGACTATAATATCTCATATCAAAAAAATAGTTAATATAATATTATAATTATATGTGAATTATTGATAATATACTTTCATGTGATTTATCATACCTTTAGTCACATTTATAAAATAGTTCTTTAACGATCATTCTACATTAATGTCCTAGATATAACTATCATATCATTTATACTAATATTATTTTATTATATTTACTAATGACATTCACTGTGCTACTGTGCAACATCGATGCCCAGTCTATATTGCTTTCGTAAAAAACAATTTTAGATAATTAAATTATTAAGACAAATCATATATATACTCAATCATTAGTATAATTAAAAAGAGGAAGCAACTTACATATATGAATAAAAAATAGTTTTTTTATTAGATTAGTAATTTAACACAAAATGCCCCAAATCGATAATATAAATGATTTTAAGGCATACAATATTAATAACTTATTCTATATAGTTAAGTATACCACTAGGATACAGTTTATTCTTAACTCTTGCTAATAATATTTGTATTCATTTTTTGTTTCTTATTTTTCTTCTTTTTGTATGCCTTTAAGAATTATCTGATAAAATTGCCAAAATAAATAATAACAAATTCTCAATTTATACTTACAATTATATGTCAAAGTGAGTGTGTGATAAGAATAATTTATAAAGTTCTTGCTTAAAAGATATATAAATACAACTATTTAACTAATGACTATACAAAAGTTCACAAATTTAAATAATTTAAGTAGAAATAAATAATAAAAATTTGCTATAAATTTTAAAAATCAAAATCAATTATTAACAAAAACACAAAAAATAATTTACTTAAAAATAATACTACTAAGATATGTCTCAAAGATTAAAGAGCAAAAAAAATGATCATTTACTCTGCCATTATTATATAAATTGGTCATTATTAGCCAACAAATCTTTTTTCACAAATTTTTTTAAATAATAAATACCCCAAAAAATATACGTACAAAATATACACAATAAAATAATATTTACAACATATAATATCAATTATTCTTCTCTTAACTAATTGAAGACATTGTCCTTAATGTCTAAATATGAAAATGTAAAGTATAGAAGATATTACTTGAGCAAGAATTTATTGAAAAGACAAACCTATAATACCTATTCTCTTACAAGGGTCAATAATCAATATCTTATAAATGTTATACGTAAAATAATTTAAAATAAAAGAAATAATATGCTATTATTCAAACTATAAGAAAGAAGAGTTATAGTCAGCGTGTCAAATCTAATTTTTTCTTTCTGTTATTTTGCATTGACTAATCTATTTGAACTATTACTGAATCAAGTTTATAAATAAACTCTTATAATTTATTAATTAACTGATCAGAATTTAAAGTATACACTAGAATCATTCACGTCGAGTATAAGATAAAGTGTTTTTAAAGTAGACACTAGAATCATTCACGTCGAGTATAAGATAAAGTGTTATTTTATAACTTGATTAAAAAAAATAATAAACCACCAATAAAATTATTAATATTTAACAGATCTACAGATTTTTAGTGAATATTTAATTGATGCCAAATAGCAAGTTAAAAAAATTCTTCTAAAATACCAAAATCACCTAAGAGACATCAAAATGTTAGAATTACAAATAATTTTAGCAATGCATCTATATATAAAAGACACCTGTAATTTTTCTCTAATTATTATCCCTATAATATTTCTTATAATTAAACGTATAAGAATAATACCTAGAGTTTGACTACCTCCTAAATATGCAGTTGTGAATACATATTCCATTAATCTAAAATTATCTTCTCCATAAACAATTTTTCTAAGATTAATTGTTGTATTCACAAATTTTACATTTTTTTTAGAACTAGATTCATAAAAATACATAAACTTTGAATTTGACAAGTTAACTCTATTCATTTTTTCTATGTAGCTTAACTTCGAAAATAATGAAAATGATTATACAAATATATAGAGAAGAAAAGAATATAATAATAATGATTGCTATAAAGGTAGCCTGACTACTTATCAAATGGTTTGAAAATAAGCAATAAAAGTTATAAAAAATAATAAATACACATATATACAGTAGTTGTGATTATAGCTCATATCTTTCTCTAGTTTTATACCAAGAAATGATTTGAACGCCCTCTATAGATTTAGAATGAATTTTTCATCTAAATTTCTTATAAATTAGTAAATATGATCATTTTTAGTCAGATTTCGAAGACTATAGCACTCATGTTCTTATAAAACTTATCCTATAATTTGAAAAGTTATTCTTATACTAATACACAAGAATGTGTCTCAAGAGTTTAAAGAATATTATCTAAAGACTCTTCACTCAATTCATTCTTAATGAATCTAATTTTGTCTTCTCAATTCATGAAAATAAAACTTAAAGAATGATATCATGTATCACAAGTTTATTCTACACATTTATAATAGAGTCCTAATCTTTTTGTTCTACGTTTTTTAGTATAGAAACTTTTACCTAAATTAAGCATGTGAGAAACAAAAGAATCAGAAGATTTTCTACTTAATCAAACCTTTGCTTTGATTAATAATCTTATATCTTAAGGTATTTTTTTATTTATAAGTACCCTTAATCTTATCATCCTAGTTTTGTAAATTTTTGTCAAACTATTTACAAAAAGAGAAAAAAATATATTTGTAGATTTAAAAAAATTTCATCTATTTTTAAAAAGACAAAAAAAAAATGAGAAAAGATCTTTTTTTACAGTTCAGCTATTTTGGAAGAATTGAAAATTGACCTAAATATCACAAAGTACCATTAACTACTACTTAAAGGGGGAAAGAACAACAACAACAACAACAACAATAATAATAATAATCTAAAAAAAGATTTATCTTATAAAAATAAACAAACATTCTTTAAAAGAAAGAAAGAAATTAAAAAATAACCTTGTGAATAACAAGGATCAAAAAGTAAAATATTTTCTTCTTAAGAGTCTTTATTTTTTAAAAATAGTTTGAGTCTTTATTCATTTATTTTAAATAAATTACTATTTTTAAGATTTTTAATATCAACAACTCCATAAAGATATACGTGTTTTACAATGAATGGGCCACTCCATCTTTGTAATACTTTGTATTTAGGTTCAATGGTGTTTTAATCATTTTACTAATTTAACAGTATTTTTGTTATTTTTAAAATTTATGTTCGGGTGATATTTATGGTTAATTGAGATTATATTGATATATGTTAGGTGTTTTGAAAAATTTTGGATAAAATTTGATAAGTTTAGAAAAGTTTACATGAGATATTATAGCACACTCGAGTTTTTAAATTTAATTTCTTTTGATTTAGAGATCAAATTTATGATCCATTTACTAGGACTAAAAAAAGATAGAAATATGGTTGTATAAAAATGAGAATAAGTAAAATTAGAGTTAAAATGAGAGAGAAATTACTATTTAAAAATAACTGTAGACTTAGATGATATTTTTAGGAGTTCGAGTAAAATTTTTCTAAGAGATCTAAACAAAATTATCTTATGTATCAATGAGTAATTAAAAGTATCAATACATTACTTCAAATGTATCGATACATATGCATCAGAGACGAAATTTAAAGGCGTAAATCATCTAGACTTCATTCTTTTTGTATAGTTTATTGTATTTTATCCATATCTTGAGTTATACAACTCCAATTTTGATGATTCTTAATTTATTAGAAAGATAATTTAATTATCTATAATTTTTATGTTAATTATTTTCTATGATTATATCTTTTACTAGTTCAAATTAATGAATTACAGAGATCTATCTGGTGATAGAACAATTTTGAATAGTCATTTGGTTTAAGGCATAAATTTTTATAGAGATATCCAAATCCAGTAATTTTTAAATTGTTGAAAAGTTAAGAGAATTATTTACAATTTTTAGATTTAAAATAGGTCTAAATCATTTGTTATAAGGGTTATAATTGAGGATGAAAATTGACATAATAAAAAAAGTCGCAAAATAGTGAATGTTGATGTCAAGGATTGAAAGTATCGATACCTTTACCCTAAGTATCGATAATTAGACTAAAAATTAAAGAATTAATAAAGGTATCGATACTAAAAGCAATAGTATCAATACTTACAATCAGAGGTATGAATACCTAAGCAAAGGTGTCGATACTTTCTGAAAAAATAAGTTATTTTGAAGAGAGTTTATCCCCCAGGTCAAATTATTGATACCTTAATGAAAGTATTGATATATTTTGACGAAAACTACATCTTAATTGAAGGAATTATCAAAAGTATTGATACTTTTGCAAAATTATCAATACATTTAGCAAACTTTGAAGAGGATTTGATGTCAAACTAAATATATTGATACCTAGATGGAAATATTGATACATATTAATGAAGAGTGCATTAAATTAAAGCAATAACCAAAGGTATCAATACATTTTATAATGTATCAATAGTTTTATATGAATGACATGATGTGGTCATAGAAACCAGAATTTTTAGCTTGTAAAAAGTTTATTTTACTCAATTCAAAAGTAATCTCCATTATTCTTTCCAAGTTTTTAAGGTTAACTTAGCATATTCTCAATTCTTTTGCTGGTATATAGAATTAAAGAGGGCTAAATCGAATCATTCTTCTTTCTTTTCACTGATACTTACTCTTATTTAGAAAAAAAAACATATACAAAACCCTTCTCTCTTTTAACTTTCTTTACCATACAGCCTTAACCTATCTCTCTCATTTCTCCACTAAATTAAGTAAATGAGTAATAAAAACTCATCTTCTCTTTCTTGTAAACACTAATTTAAGCTTTGATGGTGCACACTTAATCATTTAAGAGAAATTGAGAGGAGAAAAAATGATAAACAGTTGATTATTTTAAGAAATCATCAAATTTTCTCTACAAAGATCTTCTTCAAGCTTTTATTGATAGGCAAACACTTGAGTTAACTTATTTTGCTATAATTTTATGCGTTAAAGTTAGGAAATAAATGTGAATTTTACTATTTATTTAAGAATTATATTTAAGCATAAAATAGTAAAATTAAGTTACAATACTTTAATTATAGGTTAAAATGAGATGAATATAGATATAATTGAGTGATGAGTTACTGTTATTAGCTATTATTTGTTCAAGAGTAAATTTGTTTATAGCTTTGGAGAGAGTTCTTAATTGGAGTAGAATTAATGAATATTGTGATATAGAAGAATTGTCATAGGATTTTATTTAGTGAAAATTAGATAAATGGCTAATAGTATAGTTTGAAAGTTTTAATTTGATAAAATTAAGAAGTTAGATAATACATTTATTTTAAATAGAAATGTTCTAGTATTACACATATAATGAGGGATGGATAGAGTTGTTAATGATAGTATTATTGATATTATAATTAAAAATGTGTTATATAGATTTTGATATCGCATAGTACGACTCAAAATAATTAAAGAAATAATAAGGCTTAGAGATATAAAGAATTAAGGGAATGTACACCCTCCTTATTATGTGAGTGAATTTTTTTTATTTTAAACTATTTTACAATGCTAATGATATATATGGGCGACAATGATTTTATTATTGTGGTCGAGGTCAAGAGGGTCTTCTTATTTATGGCTATTGTAATTGTTGATTTGAAATTGTATTTTACGATACCATTATTATTTTTATGATATCTTAATAATTTTTATAAATTATGATTTATGATTGAAATGTGTTATGATCATTATTTTTTTATGAATTATAAAATAGTTTGTTGCATATTTAATATTTAAAAAAAAATATATGGCATGTTGATTGAATATTGATTCATTTATGAGACTTTTGGCCAAGTAATATATTTTAAATATTTTTGTTTTATAAATTACTATAATATTGCATTATTTTTGTATATACATGATTAACTGTGATTGAAGAGCTAATATTTTATGAATTTATTATAATATCTGATATAGTGGTCGGAGAGCTAATATTTTATGAATTTGATTTGATACATGATATAGGCCAAAGAGGCCTTGGTCATAAGGGCTTAAAATATGGCTATAGAGTTAAGTAGTCTAAGCATGGACCTATAAGAGGTTACCTAAGTGAGTGGGTGCGTTGATGAAGCCAGTATAAGAGAAGTGATGATCTCATTTGTGATTAAATGGTTTGCTAGACGGAAATATAGAGGACAGTCATATGAGAATTTACAGGCTACTCTAGGTCAATGTTAGTGATAGGCACAATTTATAAAATGAACATATTGTTTACATTTGTATATTCTTTTTATAAAAGATTTTGTGTAATGCTATTATTATATAGACTAAATTTTTATTAAACTCATCATTGTTTTCATTACACAAAAATCCACCAAAGGCTTGAGTTTGCTCTTGATCAGAGTAATCATCAAAAATGTGGCTAGTCTAATAATTTTGTATAACAAGTCATAAGCTTTATTGAGAACATATTATTTTTATTGCATTCATTAATGTTTTATTTAAAATAGATCTTATATAACCATTTCTATGTGCTTATGTGTATATATGATTTTTATATCCACTCACGGGGTATACTCCAGTATACTCACCCCCTCACATTTCAGTTATAAGTAATTAAAGTAGAGTAAGAAGATAATTAGAAATGAAAAGTATTCCTCGATGATATAGAATTGCAAGTATATTGTAAATCTTGATTCATAATTCTTATAAAGTCTACTAGATGTTTTGAAATAAAGATGATTATTGTATTTTATAACTTTTAAATATTATTTGATCTTAAACCAGTTGTGTAATATTTAATTAAAAGGAAGAAATTGAATATTTTTATTATTTAAAATTTTTAGTTGAATTTATTTTATTAATTTTATGATTTAAAAAATAATGATATCCAAAGTCTTATGGACTCTTGTATTACAATTTTAGCCCTCAAAATTATAATATGAAGGTACACGGCGATTGTCATGTGAGAGATCTAGATACTGAGCATGATAATTGTATTGGTATCAGACCCTATGGTTTTAATTTTGAGTTTTATTTTTGCAATATCTTTTTACTTAGTTTTAGATTTTGTTTCAAAATATTTTGAGTTGTTTTGAGATATATAAGGCCTCAAATTGACTTAATAACTTTAATTTATTTTTCTCAATTTTAAAAACTAGTGGACCATAAATGAGTCAAGTCTAAGTTTTTACATTAAAAATTCTATAATTTTAGAATTAAGGGTTGAATTATTGTAAGGGAATGATATTATTAAAAATGGAAAGAAGTAGAATGAATTCTAGTTAGAAGAGAAAATTTGGCCTTTTACTAGTAAAACTTATAAGGATGATCAAACATTTGAGAATGAATTTTTTTTTTTTGGGTATAGTAAAAATAAAGGTCTTGTAAATGTTGATTCTTGGAAGCAATTGCTAGCCAATGTAAATTAATATTAAGCTTTAGAAAGTTCTGGATAAGATAGATGAAATAATTGTTAGGATTGAGATTAGATTACTAGTAATGTTTGAAGTTTATGAAAGGAAAATGCATTTAGTAGTTAAATTTAGATGGAGGCAAAGAGTTTAAAGGATTTCCATGAGTAGATGCCTATGAATTTAGATTCATCTTATCCCTTAATAAAAATTAAGTTTTTAGGATACAGATTTCTCTTCTTGATAATAAATAATGAGTTAGATATTCTAATATATTTATATTTCATTGTTAGGAAAAAAATTATAATGTGAGTAAATTATTATCATTAGACTGAGTGAGCCAAATTATATACTAGTGGATAAATAGAATATGTTTCTTAATCGGGTGATTTCAGTTTTAGAAGCACAAAAACTAATAAGAAAAGGGTGTCAAGCCTATTTGGCTCATGTAATTGATACTTCGGTTATGGGGTATTTAATAGAATAGGTGCCAATAATACGAGAGTTTACAGATGTATTTTTTGAAGAGTTGTTAGGATTATCACCAGATCAAAAATTCGATTTTAGTATTGAGCTAGTACTTGGCACTGTATTGATATCGATCTCATTATATCGAATGGCACTTGTAAAGCTTAAAGAATTAAATGTGCAACTTTAAAATTTAGTGGAAAAGGGTTTTATTCGCCTTAATATGTTAATTTGGGGTTTGCCAGTATTATTTGTGAAAAAGAAGAATGGCACTTTAAATTGTGTAGATTATCGAAAATTGAATTGGATAACTATTAAGAATAAGTACCTTTTTACCAAGAATAGATGATATCTTTGATAAGTTACAAGGTGCAAATTGTCTTTTCTATGATTGACTTACAGTCAGGGTATTATCAGTTGAAGATTCGAGGTTATGATGTAGTCAAGATAGTATTCACAATTAAATATGGGCATTATAAGTTCCTAGTGATGCCCTTTGGATTAACTAATGCTTTAGCTGCATTTATGGACATTATAAATAGAGTGTTTCACCCATATCTTAATGAGTTTGTGATTAACTTTATCAATGATATTTTGGTATATTCAAGAAGTAAGAAAGATCATGCTCAATATTTGAGAATAATGTTATAGACCTTGTGAGAAAAAAAAAGTTATAGGCTAAACTTTTTTAAGTGTGAATTTTGGTTTAAAGAAGTAAATTCCTAAATCTTATAATGTTAGCTAAAAAAAAAATATTTTTGAATCCCCAAAAGGTTGAAGCAATAATACAATAAGAACGATCAAAGAATGTCATCGAAATTAGAAGCTTCTTAGAGGTTAATAGTTATTATTAAAGATTGGTAGAAGGAGGCTTCTCTTTATTGGCTACTCTATTGATATAACTAGCAAGAAAAGATGTGAAAGTTGAGTAGGATAAGCAATGTGAATAGAGTTTTAGGCATTAAAGAATTAACTTACCATTACTCTAGTTTTAACAATTCTTAAATCGAAAAATGAGTATGTAGTATATACTAATGCCTTTAAACAAAGACTTAGGTGTATATTGATGCAGAATAGAAAGGTAGTTTCTTATAATTCTCAATAACTAAAGAGGCATGAAGTTAATTATCCTACCCATGATTTAAAACTTTTAGCTGTGATTTTTGCACTCAAAATATGAAAATACTACTTAGATGGGGAACAATATCGTATATTTACAAATCACAAGAGTTTAAACTAGTTATTCACACAAAAAGAGTTTAAATTGAGGCAGAGGCAATGGTTGAAATTGATCAAGGATTACGATCTCATAATTAATTATCATTCTAGCAAAGCTAATGTGGTGGCAAATGCATTGAGTAAAAAATCATCAATCACATTAGCACATGTGAGATCAATATATATGTCTTTACTTTTAGAATTGAAAATTTTAAGGATAATTCTATGTAATGATCATATTAGAGTAATGTTTGCTGGTTTTTTTGTAAGAATAACCTTAAGGGGACAAATTTGAGAAAAACAAATGCTGGATAGAGAGTTGATTAAAATTTGCAAAAAGATATTACATGATAGACAAGGGGATTTTCACTTTACTCAAGATGGAATTTTAACCATAAGAGGAAGAGTTTGTGTCCTCAATAATGATGATTTAAGAAAAGTAATTTTAAAAGAAACATTGTTCTACTTTTGCCATCAAAGAGAATTACTAGTGGTCCGATATGAAGAAAGTATAGAAAAATATGTGACAAGGTGTACGGTTTATCAGCAAGTAAAAGTTAAATATCAAAAACCAGTTGTGACAATTCAATCTTTGTCGATTCTCGAATAAAAGTAGGAATACATTACGATGAATTTTATAGTTGGGTTACCATGTATGCAAGCAGAGAATTATGCCATTTGGATTATAGTAGATCAGCTTACTAAGTTAGCATATTTCTTGCTAATTCGCATAAAGTACTCTTTAGAGAAGCTAGCAAGATTATATATTACTGAAATTGTGAAACTACATAAGTACCTATAAATATTTTGCCAGATCAAGATTCTTGTTTCATATCTCGATTTTGGCCAAAGATTCAGAAAGCTATAGGTACTAACTTAAGTTTTAACCTAACCTTTCACCCATAGATGGATGAACAATCAGAAAAGACTATACGGATACTAGAAGATACAATGAAAGCCTATGTACTAAATTTTCAAGGTAATTGGAATGTTCGTCTACCATTGGTTAAATTTGTTTATGATAATAGCCACTACATTAGTATAGGCATGGCTTTATATGAGGCATTGTATAAAAAAAAAATATAGGACCCCATTTTGTTAGGATAAAATGGGTGAACGAAAGATTCAAAGTGTAAAATTGACCAAGATAATCTCAAAAAAGGTAAAAATGATCCAAGATAGATAAAATTTGGCTTAAGATAAATCCCAAATTTAATGTAGGTAATATGGTATTCCTGAAAGTATCACTATAGATAGGAGTAATATGATTCAAAAATTGAGAAAAGATTCATCCTTGATACATTGAGCCTTTTAAAATTATTGAGAGAATTGGTTTATTATTATCAATTATAGTTGCCATTAGAGAGAGAAATAATCTATAATGTGCTTCATGTGTCCAAGTTGAAAAGATATATTTTAGATTAGTCTTATGTCATCAGATTTTTGCTAACTAAGCTGCGAGAAGATTTGAATTATGAGGTACAACTAGTAGCCATATTGAATCAATAAGAGTAAGTTCTAGAAAGTAAGGTGATTTTATGGTGAAGGTTTTTATGATAGAATTCCTCGATTAAAGAAATGACACATGCACTCGAGTATCAGATAGAACAATAGTACCCCGACCTATATCATTGATTAGGTATGTTAAATTTTGAGTATTTTGATCCCTACCTTATACTTTATCATATATTCACTCTTAAGTGTTGAGGTACATTAAATTTTTAGAACAAAATTCTTTTAAGAGGGTAGAATGTAATACTCCGTATTTAAATTTAAGGATATTTTAGTCATTTTACTAAGTTAATGATATTTTTGTCATTTTTAAAATTTATGTTCGGGTGATATTTATGCTTAATTGAGATTATATTGATATATGTTAGGTATTTTGAAGTATTTTAGATAAATTTTGATAAGTTTAGAAAAGTTTACATGAAGTATTGTAGCATACCCGAATTTCTAAATTTAATTTCTTTTGATTGAGAGATCAAATTTATGATTCATTTGCTTGGATTGAAAGAGGACAGAAATACGATTGTATAGAAATAAAAATGAGTGAAATCAGAGTTAAAATAAAAGAAAAATTAGTATTTGAAGTTGACTGTGAATTCAGATGATATTTTTAAGAGTTCGAGTAAAATTTTTCTAGGAAGTTTGAACAAAATTCTCCCATATATCAATGGGTAATTAAAAGTATCAATACATTGCTTCAAATGTATTGATACATATGCACCAAAGACGAAATTTGAAGCCATAAATCATCCAGACTTTGTTCTTTTTGAGCAATTCATCGTATTTTGGCCATCTGGTGATAGAATAATTTTGAGCAATCATCGATTTTTAAGGCATAACTTTTTATAGAGTATTCAAATTTAGTAATTCTTAAACTATTGAAAATTTAAGAGAATTATTTACAAATTTTGTATTAGCTAGGTCTAAATTATTTATTATTATTAGTGTTATATGCCCTAAAATCATTCGTATTATCGATTTTTGGCATATTGTATTGAATTACTGTAATATGTGTACTGTGCACATAATTATTAATAAAAAAAGTGCTTTAATTCATGTGTATATGCTGTTTTTTTATCCCATTATACTAGTGATAGAATATATATATGAATCGTCTAAAATAATTAGATTATCTAAATTATTTTTTACAGACATAATATCAATTGGGCATTAATATAGAATAATAGGCATACTGAATATCTTTGATGAATATTATGAGATGATATTAGTGCGAGTAATATGATAGGTGTTGACATCGTCCAAAATTTGACGTAAAGAAAAATTTTAAAATTGAGTCGCCATCTATCCAAATAATAGAGGAATAGATCACCTAAAAAATTTAGATTCTAAGTTCGGGGAGTTGATTAAGTGTAGAAAAGGTGTTAGGCACCCTACAACTTTCGTAAAAATGGTTACTAAAATATTGATCTTGAATTTTAATTTTTCAAATTTTACCTTTATTTACAATTTTTTACTAAGAGAAGGTAGAATATTAAAAATATTCCACTGTCTTAACTTTTTTCGTTAGTTAAAAAATGTTTAACTAAGAGAAGGGAGAATATTAAAAATATTCCTCCGTCTTAATTAATTTTTCTTCTTTCCTTATTTTCTTTTATTCTTGTACCTTTTATCATTTTTACTAAGAGAAGGGAAAA
>JAWDEX010183570.1:0-13682 GCA_035221805.1 Trichilia hirta | reverse complement strand
TTTATATTTTTTAATATAAAATATTATAAATTAAAGTATTAAAATTTTAAATTAAATTTAAAATATTTTTAATAAAAGTTTAGTTATTTTAATTAAGGTGTTTATAAAATAAAAATTAAGAATTTATTTAATAAAAATCAAAAATTCATATAATAAAAATATTTATTTTATTTTTAGTAGAGGGTGTATTTATCATTTTAAAAAATAATAGGAAAGTCTTTATTTCAAACTGTCTAACAGTAAGTACGTATCATTTCAATAAATCATAGGGAGGTTTTGGCTTTCTCCCTTAGTATAAGATTATAAAATCTTAACTGTAATTATAATATATTATATTATTACCATAAAAATATTTTAAAAATTATATAAACTAATAAATGTTCAATTAAACTTATCAATTCAATAATTTAAAATATTATTATATTTAAACTCGACTCAAATAATTATTTTAATTATTTAAATTTAAATTCAACTTAATTATTAGGATTCAAATTCGAATATGTATTGAGTGAAGTTCGGTCATTCACACAATCACTACTTACAAATAAATTTTTTTTTACCATAACAGCTGAAATTAACTACTACCTTTGTCTGGTAGCAAAGGTTCGTTCACACTGAGCAGGTGGCTTGAAAATTACATGATAATCCAAAGCAATCTCAATTAAAAGTAAAGACACATTGAAAAAAACATAATGATACTATTCTCAAAGTTCAAAGCTTTACAATTTATTGACTTCCGAAAAAGACAAAAACCCGAAACCGTTTAGCCTGAAAGTCACAAAAATATCCACATTGTACAGAAAAACACAATAACAACATTCACATAAATAGGTGTTAAATAATCAATATCTTCACCAAAAAATTATTATATGTTCTCTTCGTTGGATTTTTAAAAAATTAATGTTCTTGCTACGATGAAAGAAAAATACGTAAAGCCAAACAACTACTACTGCACTCTACAAGCTACCAATAAAAACTAAATTCATTATTAATAAAAGTAAAACAAAATCCACTTCAGTTTTTGAAACATTCCAAATTTAATATATTCAAGATATTTTTTATAATTCTCATACTAAAATATCATTCCCCTATATTTTATATAAAATTTTAAAAATAATATCTACTATAATACAAACACATGCCAAACTCATAACCTAAAAATTTTATATAATTGAAGTTCGACAACTACTCCCTTTTATTTTTCAACACGTACTCAAACAGTTAATAATTATATTCTCAAATACTAATTGTATAACTTTAACTGTACCTTATACACACATATATAAAAGTAAACACACCGCTATAAACATTTATTCATCGCCATATATCACGACATTACACAATCCTCTTTTCGGAGAATTCAATAATCTCGCAATTATTTTGTTCTCCACGTAATTAAAATACGAAAAGTAGAGATAAGACAAACATGATTCTAATTATAATATTTTTTAATTTTCAACTATAATTTTATAAAATATCACAATAAAATTTGAAGAAAACAACGTTTGTAGAATAATATGAACATATCTAATCATTTTTTATAAAATAATTTTGATTATTTCAATTATTTTTATAAATAATTTTAATTAATTTATTTTATGCATGGGATATTATTCTCAGAAATCGCCAGCCTAATATACTTTAAAAATATTATTTTCTGCAATTATCGTCCTAACATGATTTAATATACGTTAAGGGGCCTTATTTTTAGAAATCGTCACCCTAATTTTATTTTTACGATCTTTCATCGAGACACTAAAATTATATACAAGTTCACTGAAACTATATCAGTCATGATGATTACATTTTTTTTACCTAATTATTAGAATGTCTATTTATTTTTTTAATAATATTTATTAATTTCATAAAATATAAAATTTTTATTAAATTAGTAGTTTTTTAAAATACTAAAAACATGATATTCTCGTAAAATTAATTTGTTCACAAAAAACATATTATATGTTGACAGACTCTTTATATAATATTTATGAAAATAACATTCGTATAGAAGTTATGATTTAAAACTAATTTTAAAAATAATCAATTGAGTTAATATGTGAAAATTCAAGAATTTATTAAAATTTTTAATTAAAATAAAATACCATACATTTTAATTTTAAAGCCAAAAATAAATTTAACTATATATAAACATTTAACTAAATATCCTAACTATTCTTACACTTTTGTGGGTTCTTCCCCTAAAGGTAAATTTTCTAATACTATATATATATATATAATACCTAATCTGATTAATTTTAGAATATATCAATTTAATTCAAAAATCAGATAAAATTATTTTATAAAAACTCATTGATTCTCCTTTTTTTTTTTTTTTTTTTTTTTTTTTTTTTTCCTGTTCTTCTCCTTTTTTCATTTTTTCCCCTTCTCTCTCAGTTTCTTCTTCATCTTCACCGTATTTCTTTTTCTCTTATGTTTCCAGTTTGAAAATAAATAATTTTCTCTAATAATTGATACCGGCTTTTGTGAAGAAACCACAGCCATTCATTTGACTTTGTACTTATTTCATTTGCAAATTATCAATTAAGCTTTTAATTTTTCAAAAATTATATATTATACTCTATATAATAAAAATATATTAAAATAGTCATATTTTAGGATGTTACAAACTCCCTATTTAAAAAAAAAAAAAAATTCGCCTTCAAAATTTGACGTGACTTAACCATCTTATAAAGTAGAACTTAACATATATTTTATTACTTAACAAATACTGTCGCATGAAATTACAAATTTTTTGTAGGTTACGAGTCCACCATACTTTGGTTTCACCATTCTAATAATTACAGAAATTCACTTAATTATTTCACATTCACCTATTATCTCTCAATTAAAGGATAAGATAAACAATCAAATATACTATTATTAATATTCGATCACAAACAAGATTTATAAAGAATCATAATTTAAAAGTAGCTATTTGATTTTTCGCACAATATAATCAATTTTAAATAGTACCCATATATAGTGATAAGAAACCAAAACATATATATAACGAAAAACTAAAATTTTTTCAATTTTTAATCGAGGATCATAATTCAAATCTTAACATTTTATTAATTAGATGAATTCAGAATTCAGCTTTTTGCTTTTAAATGAATTGACGGATAACCAAACATAGATTCTTAGATTTATATTTTTACGGTATCCTCACGACCGGAAGAAAATAAAGTGGGAATGCTAACTCTTTCAATTTCTTCTCCTTATATTATTTTTCTCTTTGTGTGTTTCTTTTTTAAAGAAACTAACAAACGTAACCCTAGACACACACACACACACAAAGACAATATATCATATCTTATATATTGCTTATTTAAGATTTTTTCATGGGCCTATTTTTGTTTAGATTAATAAACATATTAATGAAAAAAAATAGTTTGCATGGCCTTACTTTTAAGACCCAAGCTATCATATAAAGTTTAAACTAATATATTTACCTCAACTTTATATAATACATCTAATTAAAATCTAATATGCAAAACAACACAAATAGTTCTTAAATTAAGATAAATTTATCTCATAAATTTATATTTTTATTATTTTTAATTTAATGTGTGATCTAATTGACTCTCGTAACATTGGTAGTGATACTAAAATCTAATTTTAGTATCACAAATTATAAGCTGTGTTTAGAATACATCATGACTACCTAAATGATGAGAATGTAAATAATTCAACATCATCTTTATTTGTGACCAATATTACCATGTAGTTTAATTCTTTTATCCTTAATATTTTAATTAAACATAAGGTATGGAATGTGTTACCCTCGTAAAGTTCAATCTTCGTAGTTTTTTGATATTCCAAGTAGAATTCTTCAACCAAATGAGATTAATATCATATATTGATTCATTTGAGTATGGTTATACATTTGCATTATTATACTCAATCAAATGATCCAAAGATATTATTCCTATTATATAGGAAGTATAAATTTTAGTTTGATCAAATATCTCTTTCTATGAGTTATGATATATTCAACTATTTTTTTATAATATATTCAGTTATAGATGGCGTTTAAAAATATTAAAATATATTATTCATAATATTGAGAATTATAATGATTTTAAGTCAAAGGATCATATATACTATTGTCACTATAAAAATCGCTTATTACACATATATAATCATTTATATAGCATTCTTATAGTAAGTTGGTCTTATACATTAGTTCACTAACATGTATCCATTTGTTAGAGATATATTTTAAAATAAATCGTATCATATAGGTCAGGGATATTACTCTTTGGTATATATGTTTTGTAATTAGTTGTAAATTATTTATAATTAATAAAATAGCATTTATTTTATCTTGCATCTTGTTCACTTGCTATTATTATTATTTTCTCCATTAATGCAAGATAGATTTCTATGGTGTATTATGTGTCAAAATTCTATTTATAAAGAGTTATGGATATGAGTACAAAGTCTATGATTTAAATACATTCAAATATTTTTTTGATTGAGATGATATCATGAGGAATAATAACATTATATGACTAGTAGATTTTATTATTACTACTAATTAGTATTAAATATTAATAGTTCGATGACGAGTCTTATGTTATAAAAGTATAAATATAAATATTAATTTAAAAACGTATTTGATCAAATGCGATAAATTATATGGGTGATTATTCATAGTCAATGATATGTTACACAGCCGTACTAGTATAGCACTAATCTTTTGATCTGAGATATCACGATTATCTTTTATACTAAGGCACATTATTCACTTGTATATATCGTATTGAACCAGTTATGCATGATAAAAGAAGTTTAATGACAGTATATTCTTATTATATAAGGACAAATGATAACCAAGATAGAATCTGCTGACTCAGATATTTGAGCTTAAGATCTTAAATAAAAATTTTATATATAAAAATTAAATCTTTGGTCAGAGTACGCATATTTGAAAATGAGTTTTACAACTAAATAAGTTTTATATATAATATAAGTTCTTAATTTTGTGATTGGGTTACTAATTTGACGATTTTATGATCTGTACTCAATTAGCAGTTGGTAGAAAAAAATTTTATTATATAAACATACGATTATATAAATTTATTCAGAATTTTTATTTTTTATGTTTGAGAGTCATGATATTTTGCTAGAGGTTATTCATAATTATTGAGAACTTCAGTTACAATGAATTATACTGAACTGATATGAAGGCCCATATTTACTATGTCTAGACATATTGACCAGTAATTATTGATGATAGTTATAATATTTTTGTAATGACAAAAATAAAATTGATCCGATACTTTAACTGGATAGTATTTTAATTTTTTAAAGTAAAGAATAAATTTTTTGACAATAACGTATTAATACTTGTATGTTGAAAAAATATTTTGACAATTTTGATATATTATAAATATAATTTATTGATATATAAAAATTTAAAAATGATATTTAAATATAAAGATATTAATAAATAAAATTATTTATTTATTAAAATTAAATAATTATTATTTAATTTAAATTAATCTTTAATTACCAAGTGGTATAATATGTTATTACAAAGTGTTGATATCTCTTTGAATCCTAGCCATCCATATTCTAAATTACTGCTTAGGATTGATTCTTTTATTTAATTAAAAAAATAAAAAAGAAATAAAATATTTTTTTTTATGTTATTAGTTTTATTATTTGAATGGTTAAATAATAATTCAATATTAATAAATAAATTAATATTTAATTATGAATATCTCTTTATATATATATATATATATATATATATATATATATATATATAATGTTTACTAAATAAAAATTAATAAAAATATATATTTAATGTTTACTAAATAAAAATTAATAAAAATTTAAATGAATTTTGAATCCAAAAATGATAATTTAACACTTGCCATATTTTTGTTTATTTTGATAAAAGAGATATGCAAGTGTTAATAAAATATAATAAGTATTAATTGATGAATAGTCAAAGTTGTTGTTTTCCGGTCATATCATCCTTATCTTCTTGAATGCTACGTTGAAAAACTTGGAATGTGTTTGAAAAAATAGCATTTGTCTTCTTCTTCCTAGCTACGGTTTAATGTGAATGAATGCAATAAATTTTTATTTTCTTATTTTTCTATAAGAAAGAAAGAAAAGAAAGAGAGTGAGGGAAGAAAAAAAAATTAAAAACTATTTTTATAATTTTCTTTTCTTCCTAATGATGATATATTAGTTTGCTAAGTGTAGAAAATTTGATATTATCTTAGTAAAGTTATCTTGGTGTTTGAAGTTTCTAATCAACAATTGTGGAACCATTGTCACTTACCTGATGTGTGAATACATTTGAAGAATAGTTGAAGATGATTAATTGTTCCGGATAACAACAATTGAAGGTATGTTTTCTTACCTTTTGTTGATTAATTGTCAAACATGTTGAAAATAATTTAAAAATTTACATATTTAACTATAATTAATCCTTGCATATTTTGACATGATAAATCACATTTTCATTGATTTTATATATTTTATATCATTACATATCTCATGTTGTTATCAGTCACTATACATACCAGTTCTAATATATTATTATTATCTTATTTATAATAATACTTGACTAGAGATATTTAAGAATAATACTCAACTAATTAAACTTATTATTCTAAAGGCATTATTATATTTATTTAAATATACAAATATATAATAATAAAATAATATATTAATCAATAATGTCATGATATATTATAATAAATATGCTAAATATTCAAAATTAATATTAAATTTTAGGGCATATACCAACATATAAATCACATAATAAACCTCAATAATTTTAATATATACAAATTTAAAGCTCAAAATATTCTTTATATCACCAAAACCATTACGATTCATGTATATCGATTGTCTTAAATGATTTAGAGAATTTAATAATAATAACACTCTTAACATCAAATTCTATTAGAATCCTAAAATCAATGCATTATAGATCTCAACTTAAATCACTATAATCATCAATTCGAATTCTTATATGCTGCAAGATTTATTTCTCGACTTTTTGATAAAATATACATATAAATCATAATATATGCCTATGCAAGTAAAACCCTTTTTCATTATGAAACACTCTACTCCATTTTAACTATCTATTACTTTGAAAAATATTTAGCTAACTTTTTCATATAAACTTTTCATAATTAAGAGAAATTTGAAATACTTGAGTCAAAATATATGACTTAAAGTCTTGATTGTAAAACATATAAGTTAAAATCTAAAACTACTAAATAAAAATTAAAGCTCTATAAATAAGTTCCTTTACACCAAAGAATTATTTCGAGAATTTCTTTCTAACTTGTATTTAAAAAACTTGTAGTCCTACAAAATTTCAAAGCATGTATTGAGTCACTATGTATTAATGGTCTTACTTATGTAGTCTAATCCATTAACCACTCAAACATCTAAATAATTATTATTACAAATTCATACCAAAGAATTATCAATGCCATAGGTCATATCATAAAATCTTCTAATCACTATTTTTCATGAACTCATTTGAAAAAAGTTATATCTATAATCTCAATAATTAAGAATCCCTCAAATATAAGAAAATAATCTAGAATTTACTTATATAATTCTAACATCATATTATAAATAATCAAACAAATACTTATCTTATGGTCATTATATTCCTCCATATAATTCTTATCTAATCTTTTCAAAACAACTCTTATGAGAATGTAAAATAATCTTCTTCCCTGATTACTTTCAATTTTTTTTTAATCCTTATAACTCATCATCAATCTCTTAAACCAAAACTTCATTTCTCAAATGAAAATCTAATATTTATATCTAAGTTCCATTCAAAAACTAAACTTATAAAATACTAATAATTCAAAGTAATGTAATCAAATCAATCAATATAACCTACCATGATTCTTTTTGCAAATATCATATAATTCACTCTTATTCCTAATAGATAAATCTATAAAAATCTTACTTTAACTTGAAAACATTTCCTATACTTAAATCTCGCAATATTTTAAATAAGCTCTTAAACATTTTACATCCTTAAATTTTACAATAATTGCAATTTATCCTGATGTACCATATTCTCCTTCTAAAAACTTTTATTCCAAGCAAAGTTACTACTTAAACATTTATCATAATAAATTGTTATTCTATTATACTACTCTGATACAATATATTATAAAATTATAATTTCTTAGTAAAGCAATTTTCTTAAGGACTTTATATATATTCTTATTCAAATAAATATTTGATATGTTAAAATCTATAAAACTCTTAAGCCATCATATTCCATCATTCTCATCATCATTTGGAATACTTGATTAATTTCATTTGGATTTATTGTAAAACCAGATCCTTCATTTGTACTTTGAAAAGACCCTAAACTTGATATACTAGCACTATTTTAAGTTTTATATGACATTCTTATTTAATAATGCATTAAACTTAAAAATAAAGATTACATCATAAATATACATAAGAATTTTACATATATATTAATACTTCAGGTCAAAATTTTATACAACCCAACTATCAAACTAAATAGGTAAGCTTAACTAATACAAAAGACAATATATATACTTATGTAGTACTTCATAAATATCATACATAATCTATTACTTTACTCTCTTATTTAACAACTTTCTACCAAGTCACCTAATTATCCCTCAAAATAATTGTTTCAAGTGGGTTCCATATTCTAACTGAAAAAGGATCAATCTCCTAAATCTTTCCTCACCACTTTCAACTTAAAGCTAGTTTTTGCAATAGAAATTTTACTTACTTTTCTTAAACAATTTCTTTCTAGATGATAGGTTTTATAATACCTTCTACTCCAAAAGAATTGGTTACTAATCAATTTTGATTCACTTCCCTTTTGTAAACTTGTAAATCTTTTAATGCATTATTCTTTATTTATTCAATAGATCCTGAATTTGGGTTAGTGTGAACATAAATAGTATTGGTATTATTTCTTACCAATTCTTTATTTCTTCTTTTCTAACGTAATATTCTAATATCCCTTATAAATACTTCGCTTAACATATTTTGTTCCATGCTATTTATATATATGTACAATTATCATATTTAATCCTGACTATGTCTACAACATCAAACAAAATTAATCTCGCCAAATTATAAAAGTAATCATAAGTTAATTACATAAACTAAAAAAAAACCTTAAATATTTCTAACTAACAAAGAAAATGTCTATAGAATCTTAAACTTCATCATTCATTCTTAAAGTGTATGAAATATTAACATATTAAAATTTAAACTTCAAAAATATTTCTTTTATCATAATTATTAGCTATTCTTGAATCAAATTAACTAAAATTTTAGATTAAATTTACTAAATTCTTGTTGGTATTATATACCTTAAAATCATTTATGTTAGTTTTGGACATTTTATATTAAATTACTATTGTAATATGTACTTATATATTTATTAATAAAAAAATTATTTTTTATTCATATGTGTATGCTGTTTTTTTAATCTAATCATAATAATGATAGAGTATATATATAAATGCTAGATAATATGATTATCTAAATAGTTTTCTACAAAAATAGTATCAACCAGATATCAATATTATAGTAAGCACATTAGATGTCTTCGATGAATATCATAAAATGATATTAGTAGAGTGATATAATAATCATATCATTAGTACATTAGTGTAGATTAATAATTAAAGGACTATTTTTTGAACGTGATTAAAGATATGATGAATCAAATAAAAGCGTGTTATTAATAATTTGTCATATGCTTATACTAGTATGTTAACTACTCTTTAGATCTGACACATAATAGTCATTAATCGATATAAATAAATATGATTTATATGATGTATAAATATAAGACTAATCACATCTTATACATATAAGCTAGTTTGATCATGTGTTGTTTATTTTAAGATACAAATGACTGTCATATACATCTGTTAACTCAATATATAGAATTTTAAGTTTTTGTTAGCTCAATTTGAATTCGAGTTTTTAATTAAATATTAGTAAATAACTAAAATTAAAATTTTCTTGGCTAAGGACCAAATAAAGTCATATAAAAAGTTTATAGTGACAAGTTTAACACGTATTGACTAATGGTTCGCATATAACTAATATAAGGATTTGACATTTGTAAACTTTAATTTAGTTAAAATTAGACAAATAAAAGAAGATTATTTATACGAAATGTACAATTGAACATAAAAAGTTTGATGAAGAATTTTTTATTGTAGTTTAGGAGCTATGACATATTATTAGATGTTAACCATAGTCGTTGAGTATTCAAATAATTTAGAATAAATTCGATAAGATCAATTTTGACTTACGACTAATATCACAATAAACTCAAGATATCATAACTAATAATTAGTGCTTATTCTTATTTTGAGAGAGAAAAAATATTATTTACAAAAGAGTTAGTACTCTCAAAGATAATATTAAGTCAAAAAGTATAAATAATTTACACATAAAATAGTTTAACAAAATTAAAAACTTAATAAATTGACTCTAATATAATTTAGAGTAAGTTATAATATTTTATTAATATTTAAATATTAAAATAGAATTAAAATAAGTTTGATTAGCTTATGAACATGTTCATCATTAAAGGATTTAATGAGAAAAAATTATTATTTTACATTTTACTATTATAAAACTTGTAGATTAAGCTTTGAAACTTATTTATCATTAAATAAAAAGTCAAGGACACTTAAATAAATGATGGAAATATTATAAATAGGAGTCAAAGGTCAACTTTTATAATTTAATCCAAATTTTTAAGATTTGGAAAGTATCAAGTTCTCTCCTCTCTCTCTTTAAATTTAGCCAAGGCAAGGAACAAGCTCTAGAATTTTGATTCTTAGAGATTTCATATGTTTGAAGTTTAATCTTTATCAATCCTAGGCTAAAGGTTACTAATCTTTAATTGATTTTGATCTAATTAAGTATATGAACCCTAATTTGTGAATTATGTTTCATAAACCATAATTGTTCATTATTTTCTTAATCAGCACTTGTAAACAATATCAGAGCATTGTATGATATTGATAATATGCTTGATTTGTGGTTATTTGATGATTGGATTTGGATACAAATATAAAAAATTAGGGTTTGTGTTCTTTAAAGAATTCTATGGAGAAGATAATGAATAGTTTATAAGCTTGACATACTAATGTGATTAGAGATATTATATGATGTTATTAAAGCTGTGAGTGATTGATTTCATATGATAAAATGAAAAGAACATATTATACATACATCGACATTTTCGGCCATCATGGTGTCTTTCGAATAAATGTTATTTTTGATGAATTAATGGCATGATTGATGTGAAATTCATATGATAAGGTGATATTGATCATCTATAGAACCTTAAGAATTTGGTCTATCTATCTATCTATCTATCTATCTATCTATCTATCTATCTATCTATCTATCTATCTATTATTTATAATATTTCGTATTTAAGTTGAAGGATATTTTAGTCATTTCACTAAGTCAGGGGTATTTTTGTGACTTTTAAAAATTTATGTTTGGGTGATATTTATGATTAATTAAGACTGTATTGATGTATATTGAGTTTTTTGAGAAGTCTTAGATGAAATTTGGTAAGTTTAGAAAAGTTTTTCATTAGGCACTATTTGTACACTCGAACTTTTGAGTTAAATTTCTTTTGATTGAGAGATTAAATTAATAAGATGTTTGATTATATTGAAAGAGAACAAAAATACAATCGTATAGAAATAAGAATGAGCAAAATCAAACTCCAATGAGAGAAAAAATAGTATTAGAAGTAGACTGTGGACTTGGATGATATTTTTTAAAAAACCTGAGTGAAAATTTTCATGTATCAATCCCATAGGTGTCGATACATGGCTCAATATTTTGAAACCTAGCTTAAAGTTTCGAAATATAGCCTAGAGGTATCAATACATTTATGCATAAATCATGTAAAATTTGTCTTTTTGAGCAATTTATAGTATTTTGATTATATCTCGAGCTATATAACTTTGATTTAGGTGATTTTTTAATTTATTAGAAATCTAATTCATTTATCTACAACTTTTATGTTGATTACTTTTCCTATTTAAATTGTTTAGTGGTTCAAAATAATAGATTCTCGAGACCCATCTGTTAATCAAACAACTCTGAACACTCTTCGATTTTTAGATCATAACTTTTCATAGAAATATCAAAATTTAGTAATTCTTAAACCATTGAAAACAATTATATTCAACTTTTATGTTTATGGACAGACCTAAATCATTTGATAAGTGGGCCAAAATCGAGGTAAAAAATGAATGTTATAAAAGAAAGTTGAAAAAGAGAAAGTATTGATACTTAGGAGTAAATGTATTAATACTTACTCATATATTTCGAACCTTGGAATACCATGTTTTGAAACTCACCAGGTTTCAAAACTCAGGTTAAAAACTTAAAAATTTGTGAAGGTATTAATACTTTGACTTAAGGTATCGATACCTAAGCCAAAGGTATCAAACCATTAGCAAAAAATGTCGATACTTTTAGTAAAATAGGCCATTTTAAAGAGAATTCAACACTCAAATCAAATATTTTGATACTTGATGAAAGTATCAATACATATAGATAAAAATTATGTTTTAATTGAAGCAAAAACCAAAGTATCGACACCTTTGCTTGAAGTGTCGATATTTTAGCTAGAATGTATTGATACTTTGATAAAAGTATCGATATATTTTGCCAAAATTTGCCTTCTAACTAAAAAAAAAAACCAAAAGTATTAATACTTTGGTCTTAGGTATCGATACTTCTCTATCTAAGAAGCACTAAAATTGATACTTCTTTTTAGAAAAAAGTCTATTTTGCCTATATCTGAATTTTTTTTTCTTTTATAAGCTCAAAAATATTTTGGTAAATTCATAAGGCTTTATAAAATTTCAAATAGGAGCAAGGATCAATTATCATCTTATTTTTCTTTCCATTCCTCTTTTTTAGAATTGTGTCTCTTTTTGCTTTTTTTCTCATTTAGTTATAACCCATCTCTCTTATTTCTTAACCAAATTAAGTAAATAAATAGTAAAAATTCATTACATCTTTTTAGTAAACGCTAATCTAAGCTTAAATTTTGTACATACTCAATAAATTAAGAGAAACTAAGAGGAGAAAAAATGATGAATAGTTTTTTTGTTCGATCATGTCCATTTATAGAAAAAATTTTACGTCAAATTTTTGATCTATATCTCGTCAAAGTCATCTGCGAAACCAGAGATTCTGGGTTTAATCCCCAGTAGAATAGCTAAACTGTTGACGTTGTCCAAAATTTAAAAGTAAAAAATAAAAAAAAATAGAGTCTCTATCTATCCAAATAATGGTGGAATAGATCACCTAAAAAATTTAGATTTCAAGTTTGGGGGGTTGATTAAGTGTAGGGAAGGTGTTACCCCATAATAGTGCAGAATTTAAATTGCAAGAAGATAAATGATTTGTGGAGATGAAATCCCTCACATGAATTAATAGAGGCATGATTACCCCACAGTAGTGCAGAATTTAAATTGCAAGAAAGTAAATGACTTGTGGAGATGAAATTTTCCACGTGAATTAATGAACATAAAAATAAAAATAGGGGCATGATATCTGACAATAGTGCGAAATTTAAATTACAAGAAAGTAAATAACTGGTGGAGATGAAATTCTCCACA
>JAWDEX010183530.1:0-13702 GCA_035221805.1 Trichilia hirta | reverse complement strand
GTCTATAACATAAGCCCTCCAAGTTTCTACTGTCGTAAAGCAAGAGAAAAAATTTTAATGTCTCTGATTTGCTAAGGCAATTCGATTTTCCATCTTGGGTACATTGGTGCTTCGAGTAGCCAACGGTCTTCATTAAATAAAAATGCTTCGATTCCCACCCACTGTTTTTTAAAAGGATCTTACTAAAGTACGGTACCTTTTCATAACTCGTACATAATTACATGTAAGCAGATTGGTGGTTGTTTTTGAACTAGTATAGCACTCTAGAGTGCCTTTTTGAGCCTATACAGCGTAGCTCGTCCCTGAATGTTCGCAGAGCGACTATTTAAATACATTGTGTCACTTAGTTACTGGCTAGCGGACTATAAATAACCCTAGTTTGCCTCATATTTCTTATTTTGCATTCTTGATGGACTCAAGTTTTCTTTATAGCCTTTCTAAGCTCTACCTTTTTGTGCCGCCTGCATTTGTTAGTAATGAATCCTTTCGCGTCCTTATTTCACCGTCTGCTTAATCAGTAAGATACTACTTTTCTGTCTTTTTTGTTACATAATTTTTTTGCAGTTGTGTTATGGAAGGTTTCTCACTTAATAAGTAAGGGGGAACTATGATGCCAGCCGCTGCCGAGAAGCCTTTAGGGTTAGGAATCTCATTAATTGGCACATTATTAGGGTTGTAAAGACATGTAGGGAGAGGGAGAATACGAGGCCTACATTATTCGTTGGCCTCGAAAACATTGGTTCTTCGTGCTGTTTTCATTCTGACGTCCTGTTGAATGCATTTAGGAGATGAGTACTAGTAGTGAGAGCTACCAAGTTAGATTCTTAGGTCATTCATCTCAAAAAATTATCAAGGTTGACCCAGTGCCAGGTTCTTCAGTGAGTTCGAACGATAAAGGGTCTACTACTGATTCAGTCTCAGTACTCAAGATAAGGGTTGAGTTTGAGATTGACCGATTCCCTTCTATAGTTATCGCACAAGATTTTGGCGTGTATGAAGAGGCTTTCGAGATAAATAGCCAAGTAATTGTTAGTGTTGTATGCCTTAAAACCATTCGTATTGTCGATTTGGGGCATATTGTATTAAGTTACTGTAGAATATGTATTGTACATATTTATTAATAATGAAAGTGTTTCAATTCATATATATATTCTTCTTCTTCTATCTAATCATACTAGTGATAGAATATACATGTGAATCATCCAAGATAATAAGTTATCTAAATTGTTCTCTACAGACGTAATATCAATTGGGCATTGATATTATATAGTAGGCACACTAAATGTCTTCGGTGAATATTATGAGATGATATTAGTACGAGTGATATGATAGTCATATCATTAGGATATTAGTGTAGAATAATAGTTAAAGAACTATTATTTGAACGTGACCAAAGTATGGTGAATCACATGAATGTATGATGTCAATGATTCATCACTGAATTATAAGGGTGTGTTAACTACTCCTCAGATCTTGGACGTCATGGTTGTCAATCAGTATAGATGCACATGATTTATATTATGAATAAATGTGAGACTAATCACGTCCTATACACAGAAGTCAGTTTGATCATGTGTTATTTATATCGAGTAGTAAATAACTATAAAAAAAAATTCGTTAACTCGATATTGTAGATTTTGAGATTCCGTTGACTTGATCCAGATTTGAGTTCCCAATCGGATATTAGTAAATGATTAAAAGTAAATTTTTTTGCTAAAGCACAAATATCATACGAAGAGTTTGTAATGACAAGTTCAACTCATATTGACTGATTATTTAAATAAAACTGAATTGAAGATTTTAACATTCGTGATCCCTGATTTGGTTAAGATTAGACAAACGAAAGACGATTATTCACAAAAACCTATAATTGAGAATAGTGTTTGATGAAATTTTTTTTTATTATGAGTTAGAGGCTGGAACACATTACTAGATGTCAATCACAGTTTTTGAGCTTTCAAATGGTTCAAAATAAGATCAATGAGATTGATTTCAGCTCACGGCTAATGTCATAGTGAATCTGAGAGGTCACAACATAAACTCTGAGATTATTATTACTATGAGAGAGAGTAAATAATATTCGTAAGAGAGTTAACACTCTTAGAGATATTATTTGGCCAAAAGTCATAAATAATTTATGCATTAAATTGTTTAACGAGATAAGAGCTTAAAAATTGATCTTATTATAATTTAAAATAAATTACAGTATTTTATAAATATGTAGATATTTAAATAAAATTCGGAATTGATTTATATTTTTTAGAAGTCGAGGGGCCTAAATGATATTTTATGACTGGGGGTTTGAATAATATTTTATAGTTTTAGGGCTCCAATGATATTTGTCATAAAATTATAAAATAGAAGCAGGATAATTTTGCTTCCTTAGGCGTTTGATCTTCAACTCTGCTGTTCCCTCTCTCGAATTGGTCAATCAGTAAAAAATCAAAAGCGTTTGATTTTTCAGATGAATCACACTATTAGTGCTATAGTTCATCAAAGAATTACTAAAAGTTAGTAATTATAAATTAAATGTGTTTAATTTATAGAAAATTTGAATACCCTATTAAATTGTTATTTTCGCTACATTCTGCGGTATGCATGTGATCACACACACATAACGATACCATCGAATCAGGTTTTTATTCTTCGATACTTACACGTATAAAAACTTTTATAAATATTGAACTCGTTATAATAGAAAGGACTTTTAAGCGATTGCTAAAATTCTTGTATATAGAAGGCTTTTTGCTACCAACATGGGCGCATTTCTGAATTCAACTACCTGAGTCAATAAATAGCATAAATACTATTTTAATCTTTTTTATTATTATTTATAAATCTTAAATCATTTATTGATTTAAACATCGAAATTTATATGTCAGTAAGTCGGCTTTACTCATAATTTTTTGCTTTTATTTTAGATAAGATCCATAGAATCTTTGACTGAGGCGAAATACTGCTTTATCCGTTGCTCTAATAATATCAATAATAAAATTTTTACGGTGAATTTTTTATTATAAAAAGATTTAGACACTAACAATAACAATAAGATTTTTACACGTAAGAGTCCACGCAGATATCTTGCTGCGAAGATTTGAAAAGAGAGCAGGATGAGATCATCACATGACCTGATACAGTTTTTACATTCAATTTTCAACTTCGTCCAGGGAATTTATTTAAAAACCATTTAACAGATTTTGAATTGCTGGTGATAGTACGAAATTGCAGAAGCTGAAGAAGTTGCGGAGAGCATGGCTTCATACGAAATTGAGCCACATGAATATGGACCTGTCATTAATGCACCAAGGAAGAAGCCTCATGCTTGGCTTGATTTCACGATGACGTTATTAATTTCTTAATTTCCTTAATAACATCTACTAAACTTCATTGATTTTCAAGAAAAATTTGTCCGAATAAAGGGTTGTGTCCTAAATTTTACGGAAGAAGATTTACAATTTTGTCTCTAGTTCTAATCTTACTCTGAAAAAGTAAAGATGAAAAGCCAAATTGGTTTTCATAAGATGCCGGTCTAAAACTTGTTACACTTTGAAATGACAAAACAGCCATGTGCAAGAAAGCTAGCTGGTGGAAATTGACATTTTGCTGAATTATTGATTTGTTTACTCGTTATTACATTTACTTTTGCTTACTTTCCCTTTGCTCTTCTCGCTTGGGAACTAGAGTTTATTACAAAGTACAGAGGTTTGTTTTGGACATTTCTTCCGATTGGTCCTTGGTTTGTTCAATAGATGGATGATATGCATATCAAATTCCAAGTTTTATAATTTTAGATGAGAGGTATCCTTTTTCCGATATAAAATTTAGAATAATGTTATAGGAAATTTTTTCTCTGAAAGAAATAAAATATATATAACAGGTGATAATAATATAATATATTTTAATTGATCAACTATTTGATGGTAAAAGTACTAATGAATTTTTATAGGGAGTTGGTATGTTGATACATTACTTATTGGTGTAGCTTGAGCCCAACCTTAGTACTTTTGTTAGGCCTATATTTAGAGGCCCACTTTGGTCGCACAACCCATATATACATATCACAAAGGTTAAATAGAAGTCTATATATAATTTTTTCACTTTTTTGAAAGAAAAATAAACTTATATTACTGATAGATTCATAAGCTCATGCTTGATGAATGTTTTATGGGCAAGTTCCTTGAATTATTTGTTTTGTATCTGGGTGTTATCGTTTCTTGGAGTCAAATTCCAATATTCTCAGGAATGTGTCTAATAAACAAAAAACTTTTCCTGCTGATGCAGGTTCGAATCACTATTAGAGAGGCCCGATCCAAGAAGAGTATTGCAGAGTGCACTAACCGTAGCAATTGCTTACATTTTGGGCGTATTGGCCCCTCTCGATCCTCGCACGTTCATTTCAAGAGCTAGAGCTGCTATAGTTGCATCGGTCATCTTAACCTCGCTAGCATTGTTCATTTTTGGCCATGCCAAGGAACACTTCACAGGAAATAAACCCATAAAGAGCGCTCTCCGGACGGCCTTCATCGACACCATTGCCTCATCCGTTGCTTTCGGCATGGCCAAGGCCCTACACCGTAACATACCATGTATTTATGCAGTAAACTAGCCTTCCTACAGGTCTTTTATATTTGAGTGTCGTATCAGTTATTTTCCCTTTAAAATCATGCACTCTAATACGTTTTCCAGATGCTTTCTAGTTTGAAGAACAATCATCAAAGCTTTAAGAAAATGCTTTGAGCCAGAATAACTAAATAATATTTATGTACATAAGCAGAGAATGTGGGATTGTATAGCAGGTGAATATACATGAGCAATATCCTAGCTTGTCATCAAATACAAAATTTCCATAATATTAAGTGCAGAGAATTTTTGAAGAACTATACTTGCAGTGATAAAAAATTTAAAGCCACAACATAAAGTGGCATCTGATGCAGCACGGGAATAACATCAATTATCTCTCGCCTGGCATCCAACAACAGTCTTGTTAAATAGCTGTAAGAAAATAATACAAAACATTTACCGTGTCATTTCCCCAGAAAGTTGTATGAGAGGTCATGCAAGTGTTCCGAGACCTGTCAATTAGACAAATAATTTGTACTCATCAGATTAAATGTGGACCGTCTTATCTGATGAAGTATACTGAAACTTGCCCAGTAGCAAATCTTGTTTGCATGAATTTTGATTCAAGGTAATGTAAAGAAAAAAAAATCACTAGAAACAACTTACTCTACATTGGGGAAGACCTCGCAGGGACACCCTAACCACCAAAATCTGGCACCTTTCAACAGAGTTCAAAGTTTGTGATTACTTTCAGAAGCCAAAAGTCCCATTTTCTCAGTGACAAATTCTAAGTTCTGGGAATTCTCCACATGAGATCCACAATTTGTTGGTTCATTCTCAAAGTCCTGACATTCACCCATTTGTTGCAGTAAAAGTTCAAAATTATTAACCTTCCCCAAATCAGACCCAGAAACAGTAGGTTCAATTTCCATTCCCGAATGAGTGTTCCCTTCTTTATCCAACTGAGAATCTTCAATGTTCTCCGAAAATGGACTAGCAAAAAGTAGTTTTTCCCATTCGCCTTCATTATGTAAATCCAATGGAATGAATGGGGCCTGATTTTCATCCATTAGCATTTTCAAGAAATCAGCATTCAAGAAAATATCTTTCTTGCCGTCAGAAGTATCAGATTCTGTTTGATTTCCTGAATTTGTCACTGGTTTAAGTACAGGCTTTGTCGTTTCATCCGCTGGTGGCTGATATCTTACTATCATAGTATCAGAAGCTACTGGTTCACCAACCTCCATCACTTCTTCAAGCATACTGCCAGCATCAGCAATGTGCCAATTGTTTTCTTTTGGTTGAAGCAGCTGAACCAGAAAGCTTGGGTTTTGCATGGCCATAACTAAAAAGGACAACATCTGCTGCTGACTTTTTTCCATTCCCTGTAGGCGATCCCTCAAGAGAATCACCTTATTATCTGCGGTCTCCTGGTGCTGCCTAAGATTCACCAGCTCCTGCATAAGTGCATTTTTATCAGTCTTCAAATTCTCAACTTCTTTCCACAGCGCCAAACTGTCAACTTGCTCACAAGGTTCAACTGACTTTTCAGACTGCTGCAATGATTTTTGCTGGTCAGACACTTGACAATTTTTCCTTCTGCAAATATTTTTCAGCAAATGCATTTGACCTCTAACAAATCCAGCATTTGCAAATTCCCAACGATCAGCGTCAACTTTTTTGAAACCCTGGGAAAAGCTTAATGTGAATACTTGTTCCCATATCTTATATATTCATTTAATTGAATTTCACATACATACATTCACACATGGACATATGCAAGCACTTGCATGGTCATACATCCCACAAGCAACACCTATCATGTCTAGCAAATATTCGCTGTTAACAGTAGCCCAGTGGACACCCCATCTGAACAGCTTAACTGGTGACAGGCTCTTGACAACAAATGATGCTCCCACCTTCCTTGGTGAGAACTTCTAGAACATTAGTCTATTCCAACAATTTTTTCAGAAGTGACACATTTTCTAAGAGTTAAAAAAGAGGACAAACAAGTAAGATCAATTAATTTTCAAAATTTTATAGAAAGAGATCATAGTAGTAGTGATGACTACAGATGTCTTAAGAAGGCTTCACCTACGATCATGGCTACCAGAGGACATCACTAGTAAGATCAGAAATCATGGAAAACAAAATATTGGAGAGGATATGATATTTGATACTTTTAGCAATATCAACCACACATCTGCAAACTAAATCTGTCGGACTGAAAAACACCACCTCAGAATTTAACAAATAAAAGGTGAAAGGACCATTTACTATTGGCTTCACTGCACATCATGATAACCATCTAAGATTTTGCAATCAGAGGAACAGAGAATCGTGTCCTTCCCTCCTGGCATAGATTATCCAGATGAAGGCTCTCCCCACACCTCAGATTTTACAACCATGGGACTAATAAATGGCATATCTAAGACCTCAGGAGTTATTGATTGAAGGACTTGATTTCTTAAATATGAATCTAGGAAACTACCAGCAGGTGTGGTAATAACTCGAGAAACAATTTGGATGCATATGTTCATAGATTAATGGCACGACACAACCTCAAATGTATTCTCTCTTTCTAAAGAAGTTTCCCCTTCTCCCCATTGACAATCAGGTTCCCATTTTTTTTAAAGATTCGAACTAAGAAATCTCAATCAACTTCTTCCCATAGATGATTAGCTTCCAACATTTTCAGAAATTTAAAGCATGAAACCAATATTTATTTTACATAACAAAAGTATAGTAGCATTACAAATGTATCCTAAATCTCACAATCATTCAGAGCTTCAATACAGTAGGTAGGTCCTCATCAACTTAACATTTTGGCCAAGTGATAATATGTTACCAAAGTATAAATATGTTTGAACCCCTTATATAGTGTTAATTAAAACATAATAGGTGTATTTATGATTGTTGTTATGCTTCTGGCCATGATTTTGTTTTAACCAGTTGTCTAGTATCTGAGGGGACATTTTGGAGCTATAAAACTATTTTTTAGGTTTTATACTTATTAACTTCAATTTTGTCACAAGAGTTTTCTTAATGACCGCTACTTCATCAACCCTGGTAAGACTACATCACATCTTCTTGTACATTCACATCTCTAATCATTAACATTCAGCAAACTAAAACCCATCTATGTAGTTAAAGTTCACAAGTGCCCATGTTTGCTAATTTATTGACAGTAAAGCATTTTTTAGGTTGTAGTGACACTGCATGGTGAGATCAAGGGGCAGTAGTTGGTGTAGTTACATCATTGGTGATGTTGAGGAGTTGAGGTTTCCTATCATTTGCTAAAACAAGTTGTTCCTTAGTTGTACAGAAAATAAAAGGAAATAAAAACTTTAAATTCATAATTAAGGGAATTGGTTATTCCATTCAATTTGATCCTTTTGATCAACCTAACAAGGCCTTAAGTAAGAAATTTAGAGTTAGATAGTGTCTTTGGCCAAATCCATCAATTATAACCAAACAAAATCAAGACGTTGACACAGAATGCAAGCATAAAAGACATCTGATTCCAAAATTGCACAACACTATAGCAATCACATCACATCACTCCTAATTTTGAGACATGACTGACATAAAAGAAATAGTTGTTCAATAACATTAAGCACAACCCATTGGTTTTGCAGTCCAAAATCATGAATGCATGCATGTGAATCATAATAGTCAACCATTCTGTTTCTGTGTTTCTCACTTAATACTCCTTGACACTCCTCACAGACTGAATGAGATTAAGAAAATAAATTAGTTGTCCAGAAAGGGCTTCATCCAATTTTATCCAGCTCATTAACAACGATGGGATATATCTGCTTACTCATAGCATAATTGAAGCTTCACCGTACCAACATGGAATTAAAATAAACCCTTATAAATGGCAAACAGATTAGTCGTGCTTTCGGAGGAAGATGGGAATTATGATTCTGCAAAAGGTCAAGGTGACAAGTAGAACTGCAATGCAAAGAACTTTGCTATAAGGCGGTTAAGGAACAGGTTTTATGCATGCAAAATCTGAGAAAACAACAAGAATATTTTATATTTTAGGTATCGAGGATCAGCACAATATTATCTAAAGAATTTGAAAGAAATTATATTCAAAAGTAGAAGGTTAAATGGAGTCACCAAGTGAAACGGCAATGAATTTGGGTCCTACTGTTCAGATGTTCGGCCCCAAACAGGACCATATCAATTCACATGGTTCAATGAACATCAAGGATTGTGATCTTAGATTCTAAATATTCAGACAATAACAAAAAATTATAGAACAGTCAAAAGAATAACGCTAAAACAATTAGAAATTGCATCGAATTTCTCTTGGCCTCATTGAAATCACCTCTGTCTAGTTGAGCAAAAGTTCATGTTAAAAAGCACTAGTCGGGCATACATCTACCTCTACAATGCCTATTGATTAGACGAACAGATTACAACGGTTTCTAAAGCCAAGTTTCAACTTTTTTCAGAATTTCTAATTCCCTACGCGGGGATCACTAAGAGTAGACACAGGAAGCCAACAACAAAGTATAGTCAACAACTCAACATAAATCACATCACATACGGAAGTCGCAATCCAAAGACTCACAGATGAAAAACCATTAAATCGAAAATTGAACAGAGGATTCACACTAATCCAATAACAGCAAAAACACAAGCACAGAAACCCACTTCAAAAATCTCCATATAATTCAAAAGAACACCAAAACAACCATCATATTGGTAAGATAAAAAGAAGATTAAAATTGCCCATTAAACCAAACAAAGAGAACAAAAAAGCTCACATAGATATTAAGCTGTCTGACGAAGCTAGAGAAATTGCTGTGCTTGAAGGATTTGGGTAACAATTGAACTGAAAACTCAGTCATATCCCATATAACAAAACTGTCATTGTTTTGACTCCATGAAATTATGGAGTCCGTTTCTTTATCATCAACCATCTCATAACATTTCTTTAGAAAAGGCGCCACTGAAACATACCCATTATCGTTTGATTTCACCATGGTTAAAAAAACAACTCAGAAACCGAGAAAACACAGCACGTATCAGTATCAGCAGAGTGAGATGTATTTAAACAAAAACTTAAACAAAGACGAGGGCAAATTCGGAATTGGAGATAGGACTGTACGGTTTACATGGAAAACTTGTCGTGCTGTTAAGGAATATGCTGGGTGGAAATGGCGTGGAAACTTGCTGGAGAGGCTAAAGAAAAAGATCTTTCCTCCTAGTCTCTTTCCCTACGGTTCAACGAAATGGAGAAAGTGTACTAAGCAATAGAAAATCGACAAGTGTGAAAAGTAACTGCTTTTACTGAATTGCCCTGTCGTCTCGTGGCAGAAGTAACGAGGAAATTAAGGGCGTAGAGGAAGTGTTTCTCTTGGTCTGTCTTCTCATTGACTTTTCTTGGCTTCATATAAAAAAAATCTCCGTTGTAAACAAATTGGATAAAATAAAATAAACTCTTTTTTCTTAATATATATATTAAAATTTTACCAAGAATTTATGTAAATATTGTTATAAAATAGGGTGAATTTGAGACTTATCTTCCCTTAAACTCTTTGTATTCGAGAGACAAAATAAATAAAATTTTTCAACTTGTAAATAGAGTCAATATTTATAGAATATGGACCCTTCAATTTATGTGCACATGTAAGAATTAAATTGCATGGAATTGTCTTTCAAACAAAATTGTAGTAATTGACTTCATTCATAACCTGCATAAGTAGTTGCTTTGGGTGATTTCCGTGTAGGTTTCTCATGTACGAGTCTGCGGCAAATGGAAACTTAAAGATGGTCTTCACTGTAAGCTATTGTTGTGCTTCAAAATTCAGTAGAAGAAAATGATCAAGTCAAGTGTTTCTTTATTTTCCTGAAGCTCCTTATTTTATATTTATTGCTGTGTTTTCTGAATAGATTTGACATCATACTTTTTCAGTCCCTGGAAGAACATTTCTGAGTTGGCAGACAATCATCCGATTTGCCTTTGATGGGGCTAAATTTCTTATCTGCAGAATTATGCTATTGGTGGTGATGACTATTTCAGCTGTGTGAATTTCCAAATTTATTCATGATTGAAATATCATCTTGCTGATGACGAATTGTCTCTCCCTTTTTGTTCACTTTCCCATGTGCAGGCGGAATACCTCCATTTTACGGGCTGAAATCTAATACGGTCGTAGATGAGGTGAGATTACAACTTTAAAATACAAGAATCCCTAATATTTACTGGTGATTAAATGGTTTACAGGAAGAGGGCGCCACTGTAAATTGAAACTTCAAACAACTCTTTTCCAGTGATATATGCGTAACTCTAGTTAGCAGGGGAGAAAAAACTGTTATAGAATAATTAAAAAAGTACATTTGCTGTGAGCTCCATGTTATTATTTCGAGTCAGGAAAAATACAGAAATTGTAAACTTGGCCTTCTTACACGTTTATGGCTTAACGCTTCGTCGAAAGTTTTGGAAAAGGGATACTGTAATATTATTTTTTCACCTGTTCAATAGATAGACATAATGATTTTGGAAATAGTCACTAGAATTACTTTTGACATGAACCTGAATCAACTGTCTTGATGCTAAAATAGCGTCAGTCATTTAAGGATTCCCATTTCTCGAGACTTTAAATGATCTCTTCTAGTATGAAGACAATCATCCTCAGCTTCGGATGCACCAAATGGTTGCATGTTTCTTTCTTCTGATCACAGTGACTGCATGTAAAATTCACACACTCTTAACCTGATACTTGTGTCGCAAGAATTTAACAAAAAAAGCTCTATAGGAATATTTAAGAGGCCTGCTTTCTGACTCAATCCTCGTATTCTTCTCCAATTCTTCGAGGTTAGTAGGTTTGATGATACGAAGTTGGCAGCAACATGGGGAACCAAGATTGATGTTTTCAAGTACAAGAATTAGTTTCCCTTGTTTTATTTGAATAGTCCAGGCAAATTCAGTTCCAATGCCTCAGAAGGACAAAAAAAAAAAAAAAAAAAATATTGCCAATAAGACGATGGTCGCCTTTGTGCTGTAGTTTCCCATGCAAATATGTAGAAGCAGCCGGCCTAGTACTATTGAGGTTAATCTCCGTCTAAGAATCTAGGAAAGAACAGTTTACAAAGGCATCTATCTCTACATAGGAAATACTTCTAAATCTTCAAAATTCATATCACCTCAAAATGGTGCAAGAATCATGGGAAACTTCACTCCTTCCATGTAGATCATTCTCTCGTTCTTTCTCTTTGTATCGTCTGCTACCTCGTTGTCCAACTCAGGAGCTCGTAAAACTTACATTATCCACATGGAAAAATCAGCAATGCCGGTTCCCTACTCCTCTCACCGTGACTGGTACATGTCCACACTTTCTTCCCTCTCATCACCTAATGGTTTTGCCCCAGTCCATCTCTACACCTACAGACATGTAATGGAAGGATTCAGAACTGTGTTGTCACAAGCACGCGTTGACCAACTCCGAAAAATGCCAGGTCATCATGCTGCATATCTGGATACAGTTGGCCACTTCCACACTACACGCACACCAAAATTTCTTGGCCTAAAGAAACACGCAGGGTTATGGCCAGCTGCAGGTTTTGGCAATGACATTATTGTTGGTGTTATGGATTCCGGAATTTGGTCTGAAAGCGAGAGCTTCACTGATGTGGTATGCCACCAGTGCCTCAACGATGGCGCGGAACTTGTGAAGTTGGAGATGAGTTTAATACTTCTCACTGCAACAGAAAACTGATTGGAGCGCGCTCATTCAGCAAAGGGATGAAGCAGTACGTCTTCAACATATCAAAAACACGTGATTACGATTCTCCGAGAGATTTCTTTGGTCATGGATGTCATACATCATCAACAATAGCTGGCAGTCGTGTCCAAGATGCCAATTACTTTGGCTATGCTGAAGAAACTGCAATTGGAGTTGCACCAATGGCTAGGATTGCCATGTATAAGATAGGGTTTTTCGGAGAAAGTTCTGATGCAATGGCAGTTGATGTTCTGGCCGGCATGGATCAAGCCATTGCTGATGGCGTGGATGTCATGTCATTGTCCTTAGGATTCACTGAAACAACGTTTGATGACAACCCATTAGCCATAGGAGCTTTTGCAGCCTTGAAGAAAGGTACTTTCGTTCCATGTTCAGCCGGAAATTCTGGTCCTGATGTATACACCATATTCAACGGAGCTCCTTGGATTACAACTGTCGGTGCTGGAACTATTGATAGGGAGTTTGCAGCTCAGATCACTTTAGGCGAAGGGGGGCTAACTGTTACTGGAAAATCTGTTTATCCAGAGAATCTGTATGTCTCTGGGGTTTCTATTTATTTCGGATATGGAAATAAATCCAAAGAAAATTTTCTTCTAAACTCATTAGACCCTGCAGATGTCACTGGAAAGTGTATCTTCTGTGTCTTTGACGAGGATGGTTACGTATCTATGGGTCAGCAACTAAAAGAAATGCATAGAACTGGAGCCGCTGAAGCTATCTTAGCGAAATTTCTTAGTCCCCTCAACTTCAGTTTGCCTTTCGTGACAGTAAATCCTAGGGATGGAGAATTGGTGAAGAAGTATATAATCAATACGAAGAATGCAACTGTTGGTATCAAGTTCCAGATTACAATTCTGGGTACAAAGCCAGCTCCACAGGTGGCGGATTTTTCGTCCCGATGGCCTGCTACCGGATCACCCTGGATTTTAAAACCTGATATATTGGCTCCCGGAGTTGACATCTTAGCTGCCTGGATTCCCAACCGACCGTGGACGCAAATTGGTACGGAGGATTATCTGCTCACTGATTATGCTATCGTGTCCGGTACATCAATGTCATGCCCTCATGCAGCTGGAATAGGCGCACTGCTTAAAGTCGTGCATCGGGACTGGATCCGTTCTGCAATGATGACAACTGCTAACCTCTTTGACAATGCCAATGCTATGATCGTCGACATGATAACCAATATAGCTGGAACCCCTCTTGATTTCGGTGCAGGGCATGTAAATCCTAACAAAGCAATGGATCCAGGACTTGTGTATGACATTGAGGACCGGGACTATATCAACTACTTATGCGCATTGAACTACACAAGTCACAGTTAAAAGTTTTCGCAGGGACATCAAACATTTCTTGTCAGAATGCTAATTTTGATCTTG
>JAWDEX010183519.1:0-13703 GCA_035221805.1 Trichilia hirta | reverse complement strand
GGCCACTTAAATAAACTCTATATTGTCTAATCAGGCTCTAGTTTTCCGATGTTTACACGTTTTAGGGTTATTATAAATACTAACTTTGTTATACAAAGTAGGGTTCTTCTTTTTTGTCCTTCTGAGAGAATGACTACTAAAAAATAAGAGAAAACACCTACTACCTATACGTGGGTGAATTCTTGAGCTGACAATTCGAGTAGGTATAAACTATAAATATTCTCTTTTTTTTCTTTATTTTTTATTAAGCATTTTTCACTCTAATTTGCAACTAACTTAAGTATCAAATTTTTTACGTCGAAAAGTGGCTATACTCTTAGTTTGTTTATTCAAATTTTTGATACAGTCCTCGAAATTTTGACTTAAAATAAATCAATGCAGTAATTAGCTATAATAAAAAAAATTTGTGTGACGCACTTTTTCTGCTTCGAGAAAGTTTAGACATGAAAGACTAATTATACGCTAATTATAGTATTTTACCTTTAAATTAGACTTTTTTTCTACTATGAATGATCCTGACGTCCTATTTAGATTTCATGCTTGAGTTTAAAAATAGGCTTTCTTTATTAGAATTTATTAGTAATCTTGACCTCTGAGTTAAGACTTGATAACCGTTGGATAAACTTTATTTTTCCGTGTATTGTTTTTATTGTCGAGATGACCTCCTTGACATCCAAGTTAAGATTAAAAATAATTTCTGATTCAGTTGCTCTGGCTTCTTTTTCCCAAACGACATATAAATTATATTTACTATGGTGTAAAATGCCACTTATTTGATTACTTTATGTTATACACACACACTAATACAATTGTGATATAATAATAAGTCATTTCTTATAGTCTTTTATAAGATATTATGTAATATTATAAACTCAACAGTAAATTTGATTCTTTTCTGCAGTAAATTAGAACGTGCAAGTATTTATAAATATATTCTTAATCATTATTTATGAATTATAAATTATGGATTTTATATAAAATTTTTCGAGCAAATGATATGAAAAAGATTTCAATGATCGTCACAATAACTTAGATCCAAAATTTTGACATTCTAGTTTGTATTTGTAAGAAAGGAGTACGAAGGGTGATTCTGCTATTTCACCTATAGACTTCATTCACGGACAATACGACATACCCATTTACCGTATGAGCGAAATTGTTTTGTCGGCTACAGGAAACAGGTGTAGTATTTGCAATGAAATTGATAATTTACCTTTACCTTTCAAGTTCCAAGTTTCAAACGAAGAGTTTTTTAAGTTTGTGGTGGAAGCTAAGATAAAAGATCGGGTGGATTTGGAGTAATTCGAGGTTTCAAAGTTATTCTACATTGGAATAATTCCCCTTTCCCAAAAAACTTTTGAAATTAAAGATCGTGAATTTGACTCCAATAAAGACAATGCAGGTGACACTATCATATGGTCTGAGTCTTGCCTTGCCTTGCCTTGCCTTTAGGTTTCGTATTTTACAACACATTTTAATTAATTCAACGAAATGAGAATTGGTCAATTTGTAGGATGGGTGAAATTTTGAAATCAAGGTGAAAAAAATGAAGGTAAATAATATATTATATTATGAAAATACATAAATCAATCTAATTTCTTGATTATAATTGAAGGTAACATGTACATGATAGTTCAATGGAAATGATGGGTTGAAAGCTAACTTTGGATGACGTCCAGAAAGAAATTTATAAATAATAAAATTGGCGGTGGAAGTGGAAGACATCTGTCCACTCTTTGTTGCCTGCCATTTTCACTGCCTGCGGCCGGCTAATGCTAATAATTAATATTAACTAAAAATCTCTTTAAATGATGGTGTTTTTATTATGTTTTGAAATCATAAGAACTAAAACACACCAAAATTTTGAAATCAGCTATTATAACCTTTTCGGGGAAATAAAAGAAAAGAGTACTTTACTTTCCCAAGAAATTGAACACCTCCTTATTCCTCAACCGCATGGCATTGCAACAATGATAATTTTCTAATATTTAAATTGAATATAAATAAAAATATAAATATAAATTTATGTTATTTGGAGAATAAGAATATAAAACACACACACACACACACACACATTTATATTTTAATATTCAAATATTTGATGGATAAAAAATTAAGAAGTAAAATGTGATAAAAAGTAAAGAAAATTAAAAAATTTTAAAAACAAATAATAGTAATAAAAATAAAAATTATTCAATTTAGTGTCAAAAGATTTATAACGTAATTTATCTTATGATGTTCTAATTTGCTAAAAATATATTAGCTAATCCAATCTCTATAATACAATTTAAGTCACTTTTTGGTACTGGTAACAGATTTTTAAGTTCTCGTTGTAGTAGACTTCATCTACCACATAACAGAATATGGGATAAATTACAAGGTACATGATTATAGCACTAGGATGCTTTTTACGTTTATAATGTATTTTTAATATTTTATTTTTTATTTTAATTAATTATTTTTTTTTTAATACTATGCACTGACAGTATAATCAAGTCTAGTTGATATAATGAACTATTCGAGCTCCACTCACCATATTGTTTTCCCTGATGATGCTGCCATTGAGAAGGTATGTATTTACTTATTTTGTACAGGTTCCCGGATAATAATGTTTTATTCGTTTCTTACAATCTCGATTGTTTGCTTTATACCATCGTATTATATGCATGGCATTAGCATTGTAGAACTTTAAATTGAGAGAGGATAATTAATTAGGTGCTATGCAACTCACAATTACTTGAGATTTCTGTCACTGCTATGTGTGAAAATATCTGCATCACAGGCAATTTAGATTGATGCAAGTAAGAACTACCATATTAGTTCCTAGGAAGATCGAGTAATAATGTTTAAATGCATATTGGTAAAGGTGCTGTAAACATAATTTTTATTAATAATTCCATCCAAAAAGAGGATTCAAAGCAGATTTATAATCATTTTCAATACATATTGATAAAAAGTCGTTGATTGTAAGCATAATTATTATTTTTTTCCTTAAATAATTCCATCCGAAAGAAATTTCTTCTTATGTTTCATCCGAATTGTTGATTTTATTTGTGTTACAAAACAAGATAGGATGACATGCAAGCGGCAATGCAGCAGTTAGGTGCATGGAAGCAGTGATGCAGTCTTTATGGTGAATGAATAAGATGGGATGGAAAATTTAGGACCTCATCTAGCTCTATTGTAAATTTCGCACTCATTTCTCCCTTAGTTTCGTTCTACTGCAATGCATTAAATTATATCTCCATTGGAACTTCTCTAAGGCTCAAATTATTGAGGCTCTTGGAGCAATTGTAGAGATGGTAAGACCAGTGTCAATCACACACACAGACTACTTTGTCAATGTTGCAAGGAGACACGGAATGGAAGCGAATGCATTAGCACCAAGGCATCGAAATGCTGCCTTCAAGGATAGGAATGAGAGAGTGCATATCAACGGTTATCGATCTGATGGAGAAAAACAAATTTCGTTTCTTTCATAGTAATTGTACTGGTGTTTTCTTTGTAGATCAGTTTGAAAATATGGCAAACTTCAGTGCCCTCTATGAAGATACTGGGGCTGAGATGTGGGAACAGATTGGTCTTCATTTAGATGCATTTATTGCAGCTGCAGGCATGGGTGGCACTGTGGCTGGTGTTTCCAGGTTTCTCCAGGTCATATTCTTTTCTTTATGCTAAATTTCATTCGCGTTACGGCAGGTTGTTGCCTAAATTCTTTCTGACGTGTTGAACAGGACAATAATCCAAACATAAAATGCTTCCTAATAGATGCACCGGGTTCTAGTTTGTTTAATAAGGTAACAAGAGGCATAATGCACACTAAAGAGGACGCTGAAGGGCGAAGACTAAGGAATCCATTTGACACCATAACAGAAGGGATTGGGATAAACAGATTACCACAAAATTTTATGATGCAAAACTTGATGGGGCTTTTCGAGGCACAGATAGCGAGGCTGTTGAAATGTCAAGGTTAGTCCATACTAGACTGTCTCATTATTAGGACCGAGTTCCTTTCAAAGACGGTGGTTTTATGCCACTTTTACTATTTTACATTTATTTGTCCCTTTCTGGGCATAACTCTGAGATGATAAAGGTAATCTTGTAATAAAAGAAACTGTTTTCAATTCCTTACGTCCATTTTCTTGAAGCAATAAGATGCTTCACTTCTCTTTAACATTTACCCTCTTTATTTTCCAGGTTTCTTGTGAAGAATGATGAGCTCTTTCTTGGGAGTTCTTGAGCAACGAACTGCGTTGGAGCCGTCAGAGTGGCACAATCGCTTGGCCTCACATGATTGTAGCCATTCTGTGCGACAGTGGGAAGAGGCATCTGAATAAATTTTATGACGCCCAATATTTGTCTCAGCTTGGTTTAACACCCACTGCAACCGGATTAGAATTCCTTGCATCAAAGAAATTAAGAATCCCAAAAAATCACCATTTATTTATGTCTCCATTGCTAAAATAGGATACAGTTCATTAGTAAACCCTTTTGGTGTGAGGGCTTCTTGAGATTGTGACCTGAAAAATTTGCCGTGGTTATTGAGCAGTAGCAGTAGAGGCGGATCCTGTAGAAATTATTTTATGAGGATAGGAATATGTCAATAATCATGATTTTGTCTTTGTATCGCAAGTAATGAATGAAATATTATTATTGTACACAATTGTGCAAGTCTTTATTTTGTATTATTATTTTTTGAATCAATGCAAATATGTAATTGCATATCAGCGATTGAATGTCAAGATCATTATAACTTCTAAGACGTACCGTGCTACTTTTACATTCGCATCATCCCGAATCACAGAGCAAGGCAATAGCTTAGAAGTAAATAGCTCGGGTCCTTTATCATCAACAGGGGTATCCAAACGAATTTGATTTGAACATAACTTTTATTATTATAAAGCCTTTTGCAATAACAATAACAGCAAAATGTATAACTGAAGACTTATTGTCAAAATACATTGCTCGACAGAATGTTCTCCTCACAGAGATTAAACTTTTAACTTTATGGCTGTGATTGGCACCAATAACTTGTTTGGTCAATAGATAGGTATCTCAAACAAATGAAAGCTCCACTCACCGAGGATGCCACTTCTCAAACTGCGACTCATGGCAATGTGGGTCAAGCCAATTCCGAGTAGAACCACCCTTTGACATGTTGAAACTTACTTTCCCACTGAAACTACCCACAAGCTCATGCAGATTTTCCATTTTATTCTCCCGTCCTGAACCAATGGTCCTCCGGTCAGCTTCCTTCAGTTTCTGCTTAAATCGCTGCTTTCGGCTGGAAGGGTTCAGCTCCTGATACTTTGATTGTGAAGGTGGGGCACCGTGTGGTCCAAGATAGATGCTCTCTTCTTTTCTAGCCTAGAATGCACCCAAAAAAATAAAAAGAAGAAGAACAAGATCAGTTATGTTATGTTATAGACTACAAACTTTAATGTGCAAGCAATGATAGCTAATGATGATTTCATTTTTCCTATTTTCTGTACTCTAAAGAAAAAGAAATAGAACTTGGAACCGACCTTTGAAGGAGGTTTTGAGGTTTCTACTTCTAAAGTGTCAGATTTACTTTCATCTGGATCTCCTATTCCCAAGCTTGGTATTACAAATCCCTCAGTGTCTGAAACAAAGCATCAAAAGCCAAACAAGCTGTAAATGATAAAATTCTGATGTTCAACACCCACAGCAACCTTTCCAAAAAAAAAAAAAACACACGCATGGCAAGCACAAATGTAATATGCAATTATATATGTAAATATGAAGGACATCCCGTTTACTTAATATCTGCTTATTTCGATCACCAAAAGCTGTAACAGGTAATATATTAGCAGCACCAATATATACGAACATACAGTAACAGTGGACAAAAGAAAACTGGGAAGACAGAAGAGCAAGTACAAACGAAATTGGTGATGGCATAAACAATCTTGCATCAGAAAGGAAAACTCACGTTTTCTCAATCCATGCAATGCAAAGGACCATACGTAAACAAACATTCAATTACTCCAAATTATGCAAAATTATTGCTTCATAGGATTCTTTTATGGGCTGTAGTGTACACAACAAAAATATCAGTTCCAAGTCCAAAACGCATACCATTTTCTTCAGGCCTCAAAATATTGCATCTTTTAACAGAACTACAATTTATACATAAAGCAACATCAATCCTAGACTGATAAATCCGCTAATCAATGAATTCGCAAAAAGAATAATATCCAACATTACAAATTCACAATTTACAACGTCCACGATTAAAAGATTCAAATTTGCCCGCATTAATCCATTCTCACGTCGATTTAGACCAAATATAAAACCTAGATCTTCTTCTTCAAATTATTCACAAAAGAAAATCCAAATTATTCACAATTTTCACAAAAGAAAAGAGAAAGGAAGAAACTTTAAACCTACCCCACTCATCTTCTTCTTCAACTGGAGGAGGAGTGGTTTGCACTGGAAAGGAGTCCATAGTAAGCTGACGATCATGGATTTCAATGGCCACTGGGCGATGAAGCCCGAAAAGATTGATCAGGTCAAATTAACCACCGAAACCAAACCCCGGAAAGCAATAGTGGCGTTGTTATTAAATAATTGCTCAAATAGTAAATCCAAAATAAATTACAAATGTTGAAACTTTTTCCTTTCCTTTTCCTTTATCAAGAACCCTAGAGTCAGAATCAACAAAGACGGTGTGTTTATTTTTTCCGTACACAATTTTCATATTGCCCAAATTGTCCAGACGATACAGTCGTCTTAACTTTACAATTCGGGAACGTGTTAAGGGTAGTTTTGTCATTAAAGGTTTTGGAATTGATTGGTCTTTGTATTGATGGTGTGTGCCGCGTTTTAAAGTAGTTTTTTTTGAGTACTACACATTTGTGCAAAGTAACGACTCTTTAATATTTTAATACAAAAGTCAGATAGTGTATGTTTCTTTTGGGAATGACAGAGCCATGATATTACAGTATCCTTGTACTTTTTTTTTTTCCATAATATATATTTTTAAAATTAAAATTCATGATAAAATCCCTATTATTTTAGAAATATTTTCTTACATATATTTTTTTGTGACAAATAACTTTTAAAATTTAAAATTGATTTAAATATTTTTATTATTTTAAAATTATATAAAATTTTTATTATGAAAATATTAAAAAAATATATAAAACACATAAAATTTATGAATTTTTAATTTTATATATTTTTAATGTATAAATTTTTCATATTTTGAAATTATAATTTTATAATTTAATTTATGTATTTTTAATTTATATATATTTTTATGAATTTTTTACATTCTTCAAATTATAAATTTTATTTTTTAATTTATAAATTTTTTATGTCTTCAAATTATTGATTTTAAAATTAAATTTTGCATATTTTATATAAAGTTTAATATAATTTTATGTATTTTTAATTTATAAATTTTTTATGTTCTTCAAATTTAAATATTATAATTACATTTTATATATTTTAATTTATAAATTTTTTTATGTTCTTCAAAATATCAATTTTATAATTTAATTTTATGTATTTTTAATTTATACATTTTTTATAAATTTTAATTTATGAATTTTTTATATTCTTCAAATTATAAATTTTATTAATTAAATTTTATGTATTTTATATAATTATTTATATAATTTTATTTATTTTTAATTTTTATATTCTTCAAATTATAAAATTTATAATTCAATTTTTTGTCTTTTATATAATTTATTGTATTTTTATAATAAATTTTATATATTTTTAAAATTATGGGAGATATTTGTTATTAATTTCCAATTTGAGGGAGCTGTTGTCACAAAACTATATGCAAGGGTGTTTTTATTTATCATCGGTTTCAAATTTGAGAAGATATCTATCATTATGGAAAACATAAAGAGTATTTTTAATTGCTTAGAACCACAGGGCTATTTCTTTTCTCTTCACTTTTTTTTTTTTAATTTGAATGTGATTTAAATTTAAATTTAAATATGAACACATGTTTACTTTCTTTCATTAAATATTTCAATAAAAAGTTTGAAAAATAATATTTTAATAAAATTACTATTTTAAAGTAATGCATAAATTTATATTGATATTTTATAAAAAAAAAATTAATTATGTAATTTAATTAATTAATACAAAATTTTCAGACATTAATAATTTTAATAAGCCATTATATATGATGTAATTTTTGCATTTACGCATGAATTAATATTCTAATTTGAAAAAATTAGAGTTCATTAGTTAAATAATATGAAAATTCTTGACAGTTTAACTCTAATTTGAATTTTAGATAACTAATAATTTAATTTTAAAACCAATACAATTGATTTACAACTCTCTTTGACATATAATGCTTCTATTTTTAGATAAATATAGACTCTTTAACTCAACCTGCAGATTTAACTATCTTTACTTTTTCTAACATTTAGCTGAAATGAGGCATGAATTTGTGGTTTGTTAAATAAATTTTTTTGGCAAAATGCCACTGATAACATAATTAGTTGTGATTTTGAAGCAAAAAAGGGATCGATGTGTATGTTTCAATTGACGGTGGACTGAACAAGATGAAGACAATATATCTCGATTGATACTTAATGACGACACTGTAGAAAGACATTCGCTGAAAGTGCTGGCATATTAAATTATCCGCTACCGAGAATATGGGTTACAATTTTTAGTTGTACCTTTCTTGAACGGTAAAAAGTGATCCACAATTGAGAGAGTTGTTAGTAGAGTATGCAGAGCGCGGGTATGATGCAATAGCCATCACCGTAAGACGACTTTTCTTTGGCGATCTTGAAGAGTTTTATATATAGATCGACTGCTGGTGGTGGGCAACCAATGACGAATAAACCACAGTACGTACAGTCGTGCATCCTTGTCATTAATAAAAAAATTTTATGCATCCTTGTCATTAACAAAAAATTTTATGCTCGTTTGTAATGGGTTACCAAATTAACTGTTCTCGTTATTTTCATAATTTGATCCTATAAAGAAATATGTCAGCGCCGCCGCCCTCGCCCATCGACGCTTATAGATGCATGCCCATGTGCGCTGACGCCAGCGCTCAATGCCACCTATGGCCTAGCAATATGGCACGAGCTAAGCCATAGGCGCGTGCGTATGTGTGGCAGCACCCATAATCGTCCCTGTTTTGGTTGTTTTTTGCGACATTATCTTTGAAGGTGATTCGTAGAGTCGGGTACGGGCTATCTTTATTTTATTGTGAAGAATCAAATGGTATAATCAAGCAAGTTTCCTGTGCAACTTTTTGCAAAGTAATAATTCATTTGTTACACAGCGGTCGAGTTGAACTTTTTTTTTCTACTGCTTGCGTGAGAAGTTTTAATATTGTTAATATTGAGAAATTAGAAGGTGATTTGCGACTCCACATTGTTTTGTCTTTTTCAATTTTTCATCACCAATCACATCTGATATAATCACGTGATTATACATTTCTTTACAAGTTATTATCAATTTTCTACACAAAGGCCGAATTGAACTATTTTTTTTCAGTTTTTGTCCGAAAAGTTTCGATATTGTTATTTCGAGAACCTTTGAAAATTGAATTTTTCGTGCAACATGCCGATTGAAATTCACGATTAAATTTTTACTCAGAATTTGAAGATGCCAAAAATGCATTAAAATAAAAGTCACATCCATGACAACAGCATACACGCTGACAGAAAAATAAAAATGAAAATATAAAAGCAAATAATATAATATTAAAAATCTCAAAATTTTTAGTTCAAACTTGCTTGCATGACATTAAAGTCTTCGGTAGTGAAACACTAGTGAAATACATCAAATTTTTTATTGGGTTATATAAAACAACAATATTTAAATTAATTACGATATATAAAATGATTATTCACACAAACGGTTGGCGGTGGACTTGCACCATTAGATTCTAGCATAGTTGTTAATTATCACTCAGTTCCTATAATGTTGACACCTTTGTTTTGCACTTTTTCTTTTTTTTGTGTGTGTGTGTATTTTCTCGACATTATCCCAACAGTAAAAACGTTCAATTGGTGGGTTAGTCTTGATTGTACGGATGTTATCGAGAATTACCAATCAGATTCATGGTTAACAAGATAAATAGACTCCGTGTATGTAGTGATAAGCAATTGACTGGGGTAATAAAGAGATGTCAATGGAGATAATTAAACTGTAATTTATGCGTTGTGTGACTGTGACTGCACGAGTGCAAGGAATTTGATCAAAGTCGAACTCTGTGCACAATGTAAGGAATTTGATCAAAGTAACTGCATGAGTGTCATCTTGGCACTTAAATCAACAATAGCCGTCCTTCACTTCAGAAGTCCAACGACCAGTAGGTAGGACAAAAAGCGTTACGCTGAAAAGCACAATGGCTTCGATAACTTTGAAGTGTGCCCATGGTATCAAGCCTATTGTTGACATTTAAGTCGCTATTTTTTTTTTTATTTAATAAAACTACCTTGACTACATGCTTCAAATGAACTTAGTAAGTGTGGTAATCGAAAGCTTTCTTATATTTTTGAGGACCTTATTCAAATTTTTGGCAATGATGATAGTCATGATGTTGTATCTGTGCTTAGGAAAGTGAGCTCCCGCCTACCTGTGAACACCAACATTATCCTTCGAGTAATTGGTAGCTTTAGGATATAATGACTGTAAGTCGGACGTGTTCATTAAATTCTTCAATACGGTACACCTTCATTAAACATGTCTTTAGTAACCTTCTTATTATTACTGCTATTATTAATCTTAAATTTAGACTTGGATTGCAAATTACTTGAAATACGATTGATACGCACAAACCTTGTGTACTGCAGTTAGAAAGATGACATAAATCTCTTTCTCAATACCCATATTGATGTCAGAGATGAAAAAATAATTGGGAAAGCCTTCAATTGCTTGGCATAACGTAAACAAAAACCTATTTCTATAATGCGTCATTTTCTTAGTCCCCAATCTTAAACGATAAAGGATAAATTTGCTCATCATGCAGGTTGCAATAAATAATGTCCTATGATAAGCACCTTAAAAAAATTCTGTCAATAGCAAGTACGGGTCCAATGAAAGAATGAAATTCTGTATGAAAAAATACAGAAAGTTATTATTGGAATCCATGTCTGTTGTAATACCCCAAATTCGATAATTCTAATTCAAATCCAAAATTTTGATTCAAATGTATTTTCATAAAATAAAAGCAAAATTTAATATTTTTATAAATTCAAATACTTCTATATAAATATACAAAACAGTAAAAAGATAATTTCTTTAGTATTCCAAACTTTAACAAACTTTGGTACAAATATCTTTAATATTTATTTATTTTTTAAATTTGTTAAAAATTTAACTAATCAAACTTATCTTTTGAAAAATAAATGATCAAAAATAAATCATATAATTTTTCACTAATATAATAAAAAATTACTCTTTGCATAATATAGAATTAAGTTAATAAAAATATATATATTTATTAATTTAATTAAATATTTACAAATAATTTATTTAAATTAAAAATAAATAATTTCATAAATTTTTAATAAAATATAATTATTTTATCATTTCGATAGTACTGTAACTTATTTGTTTCATTAACCTGACCATAAATAATATCACCTTTCTATTTTAACAACCCGATCATAACAAATGCAATCAATAATATCACCATTTTATCTCAGTGACCCGACCTTTACAATGGACGTCAAAATCGTTCGTTATGTCTGCAATATAAAATATGAGCACAAATTCATATGGGATGAAAATAATCGACAAAGATTACCATGGTACTTATTTATTTTAATATAATATTCGAATTAATTTATTTCTACCATTGAAAGTCTCAAATTCCTCAGAAAAACTTGTACACGTTTCTCTGTCATAACATGTTATCACAACTATATCAATTCTTTTATTTATCTAAATAATACTGATTAACACACGTACAAGGGAATATATAAATATAGTAATAAGGAATGTCAAAAATAAACTTGTAAAATATTAGTATACGGCAAACAGAAGTTGAGGAAGAAAATGGTTTGGGTATGACTAGTGACAGTGTGCTATTGTTTTTCATCGTATGCTATTTTTTTCTTTAATTTTCAACGTAAGCATCCCAATTATATTGTAAAAAAGCAGATTAACCGGAAAAAAATAAGTAAAAAATTATGTTATAAAATCCTAAATATAAAAGTATTTTACATATATTTTCGCCTGTTAAATTAGTAGAAGAAAAATAAACAAATTTACGACCATAATAAAATGTGGGCGAGTTGAGAGATTAGAATAGGCCAAAAATATAATAAAAATCATGTTCTGGAGTATATCAAAACTTCGTCACATTTGAGCTTGATGAACAAGTAGTAACTTTGATCAATTTTTCTATTTTATAAATAAAACAAATGAAGTTAAGTTAAATAATAAAAAGAATGGGCGTGTACATACAAAATAAAATTAAAAAAGATAAAAATAAGAATATTTGTATTCAAAATAGATAAACTCGACTAAAATAAACAAAAAAATATGAAGTTGACCATGTAATAATAAGTTTTGAATTTGGTTAAAACATGCAAATTTTCAATTTCCAATCCCTTTATGAAAAAATTTGTGTAAAATCACACGCTATCATTGCTTAAAATGCACGAGTGAGATCATTACGGGGAACAGGAAATCTTTTTTTTTTTTTTTTTTCTTTTTCATGCACATTTTTGCTATAATATAAGTATTCTACTTTTAGCATACCACCAAGTATATATGTAAACTGTTTTTTTCTTATATTTAAAAGGTGATCATTTCAAAATTTTCAAATAACCAAGGATAACAAGTAGATGAATCTAAAAAGAATCAACATTTGTTCATTCATTTAATGCATCCGGTGGCATGAAATAGTAGGCGTTTGTGTTTCTCACACTGTAGCAAACGGTGGCATATTGCCCTGACTTTAATAGGGAGCTACGTAAGAGAATGATAGCTTTAGAAGATATAGCCTGAGACCAAAAATATATCCTTTCTAGGTCCTCATTAGTCAAATCATGTTTGTTTGTTTTTTCATATTTCTCTCATTGCTCTAAACAAAATAAAGGCAAGGGGTAAGAAATAACTTGTACACTCATATTCTTTTTTTTTTTTTAATGTGGTAAGGTTGACTTAGTTTATATCTTATTACAGGTATGGCCAAAAAAGAGCAACATATATCTTATTCTAAAAAGATAGTAGCTGCTAGGATGGAAAAAAGGTTATGGATGTGTTCTTCTACCTCTGCTACCTCTCTTACACTAGACAGGAGCTACCAGGTCTTCTTGTAAAGATAAGGAAAAAGATAAAGTTTTACCTCAAGGTTGTTCTAGTGACAGCAGCAAAAACTCACTAAAAGTTCCACTAAAGAAGAGTCTATGTGTTGGAAGTGATAACCAGAATAAACTTTTGAGTAATGCCTTTTTCCTATTAGAGGGGCAAAGTTTGAATCTATCAATGCTTCAGATTTGACTCAAGTTTGAACTAATACATCTAGCTCTAGGGCTTCTTTGTAGCCTTCCTCGCGATGCTTTATCCTTTCCTAGGTCTTTAATCTATAGGTGGAGCTTTTTTATATTAAAGAGAATAAGTGGTAACATGTGGCCTGCCTCATTCTATTTTTAAATTTTACTCATTCTATTTTTAAATTTTATGTTGACGTCGTCTAAAATTTGACGTAAAAAAATAAATAAATAAAAAAATAG
>JAWDEX010183489.1:0-13708 GCA_035221805.1 Trichilia hirta | reverse complement strand
GTAACTTACATTCTTGAGATTCAAATCTATAGAAGTAGATCAAAGAGAATAATTAGATTATCTTAAAAGTTGTAAATTAAAAAGATGTTAAAAGATTCGACATAAAGAACTCTAAGAGAGGTCTCTTATCCTTCAATCAAAGTCTTTATCTTTCAAGAGATATAGATTTAAAGACTGATAAATAGTGATAATGGATGCGTAGTGTTTCATATGCATCAGTTATAGGTAGCTTAATATATGTTATGCTATATACTCGACCTGATATAGCTTATTCAATAAGTGTTACTAGCAAATATCAGGCAAATTCCAGAGAAAAATACTGATCTGCAGTAAAAATTATTCTTAAATACTTAAGAAGAATTAAGAATTTGATTCTGAGTTATGAATTTTAAGAGTTGAGTATTTATGTCTACTCAGATTTTAATTTTCAATCAGATGTAGACGATTAAAAATTTACATCTAATTTTATATTTTTATGTAATAAAGAAGTTGTAAGTTGAAAGAGCTTCAAACAACTAACGATAGTTGACTCTGCTATAGAACCTAAATATATAACGGTTTCAGAAGCAGCTAAAGAGGCAATTTAAATGCAAAAGTTTGTATTTAAACTGGGCGTAGTTCCTAATGTAACTTATCTGATAAGCGTATTATGTGATAATATAGGTGCTATTATCAAGCTAAAGAACTAAGAGCACAACAAAAATCTAAATATATTTAGCAAAAATATCATATTTTGAGAGAATTTATTAGTGCTGGAGAAATTTTGATCGAGAAGATATCTTCAACAGATAATATTGCTAACTCTCTCACTAAAGCAACTGGATCAGCATTTTGAAAAAATGGGTATAAGATATAACAGTGAATGACTTTAGTGCAAGTGAAAGTTTGTTACTATTGTATACCCTAAAACTATTTGTATTGTCGATTTTGAGTATATTGTATTTAATTATTATAAAGATATGTATTGTATATATATTTTATTAATAAAAAATATTTCAATTCATGTGTATATGTTATTTCTTCTATCTAATCATACTAATGATACAATATGTATATGAAATGTCTAAGATAATTAAATTATTTAAAATATTTCTTACAAAAGCAATATCAACAGGGCATTATTATTGTAGTGTAGGCACACTGAATATCTTCGGTGAATATCATAAGATGATATTAGTGCAAGTGATATGATAATCATATCATTCGGACATTACTATGGAATAATAGTTAGAGAATTGTTATTTGAATGTGATCAAAGTTATGATAAATCACATAAATATATATTATTAATAATTTATCATTGAATTATATGGGTGTGATAACTGCTCCTTAGACTTGAGACATCATAGTTGTTAATTAGTATAAATACATACGGTTCATATGATATATAAATACATGACTAATCATGTCTTGTACATAAAAGTCAGTTTGATTATGTGATATTTATGTCGAGAGATAAATAATTGTCAGATAGAATCTGTTAACTCAACATAAAGAATTTCGAGATATTATTGACTCGTTCCAAGTTTGAGTTCCCAATCGAATATTAGTAAATGAGCGAAAATAAAATTTTTGGCCAAAATATAAATGTATACGAAGAGTTCGTAGTGATAAGTTCAGCTCGTATTGACTAATTATCCAAATATAACTGAATTTATGATTTTAATATTCGTGAGTCCTAACTTAGTTAGAATTAGACGAATAAAATGAGACTATTCACACAAAATCTATAATTAGTCATGAAAGATTCGATCAAAATTTTTTTATTATGATTTAGGGGTTATGACATATTGCTAGATGTTAATCATGGTCATTGAGAATTCGAATAGTTCAAAACAAGATCGATTTCAACTTACGGCTAATATCATAATGAACCTGAGAGGTCACGATATAAATCTTAACTTATTCTTACTATTAGAGAGATTAAATAATATTCGTAAAAGAGTTAGCACTCTCGAAGATATTATTTGGTTAAAAAATCGTAAACAGTTTACGCGTTAAATAGTTTAACGAATCGAGAGCTTGAGAAATTAACTCAATTTCAATTTAAAGTAAGTTGCAATATTTCATAAATATTTAAAATTATTAGAGCAATTAAAATAAATTTGGTTAAAATAAGTTGACCAAATTTAAGATAAATTTATAATTTTTTAAAATTGAGAGGCCTAAGTAATATTTTACATAAAACTTCTTGAAAAAACTTTAGGACCTATTTGTCTTTATTAAAAAGGCCAAGGACATTATGATAAATAAAAAATATATATATATAGGCTAATTTTTTTTTTATTTTTGGTAGATTTTTTTATTTTTTTCACCATTTTTGAAAGCTCTCTCTCTAACCAGCCAAGTAAGGAGCAAATTTGGGATTCTAATTCTCTTAGAGACACTCAAATTTTTTATTTTAATCTTTATTTATTATCACTAAAGGTTAGTAATTTATTATTAATTGAATAATTATGCCTAAATTAGCATATATGTAAACTCATGCTTGTTTCTTTTATTTGTATGATTTCATCACTCTTAGTTAGGGCATCAAATAGTGATTAGGGTGGTTGCCTAGAAGACAAGAAGAGCACAATAGGCTATGTTTTTAGTCTTAAAGGTGTGGCAATTGCATAGAGATCAAAGAAACAAGAATGTATTGCTTTTTCCACATCAGAAGTTGAGTATTTAGCAGCTTCTATCACAGTAGCTCAAGCAATTTGGACGAAACGCATTTTTGGTGAGTTTGGTGTAGAAAGCGAACATGCATGTGTCATAAATGTGACAACAATTCTGTAATTGCTTTATCTAAGCATTCAATTTGTCAAGGAAGGTCTAAACACATTGAATTTAGATATCATTTCATTCGTGAAAAGATAAATAAGGGGAAAATAAAGTTGGAATGTTTAAGTACAAAGGATTATATTGCAGAATTTTTCATAAAGCCTTTGGCAATTGAGTAGTTTAAGGTTTTAAGAGATAAGTTAGAGATGTTGTCAAAAACTTCGATTAAGAGGGAGATTTGTTGAATTTATGTGCAAGAAGAATTTATCCAAATCAAGCGTTTGAACAGGAATATAGTTTGAGTGTTGCAAAATAAAAGAAGTCAAGATGTGATCTTCTTAATGTGAATTATCCTTATTTTTCACATTTTTTATTAATTTTTTGTGCTATTTAAATTACAAGTTCAATGAAATATAATCACCTCTTCTTAAAAAGCTATTGTCTATTACAACTTGAGTTTAAGTTTAACAAATTATTCTAATGCAAGCATTTTGGCTTAAGAAATGGTATGCTTCGATGCTTTGATAGATCGAATTTGTTATATGTGTATTATTACTGTCGCAATTTGGACTTGCCTATTGGAAAGTGGGAGAAAAGAAATGAACCACTTTCTGGGTCACTGCTTGCATGTGCTTCATAAGTAATCTAAAAATATATCGAACTATGATAACTTTAGATATCTATGAATCTGGGAGTCATACTGAAGTACCTTTTTTTTTTTTTTTTCCTTAGAAATTTAACGGTTCTTGTAGTTTTCCCCTAGGTTTTGCAGTCTCAAGCTCATAAATATCCTGATATAATTAGCCGTTTGTTTTCATAATTAAGTTTATCTTCCTTTAATTAATCCTCATTGTTTTCAATGTCTGATTATTGTTTCACATCTTTTCCTGGACTACAAGGACCAAAAGTCTTCTGTCTCCCACTCCCACTGCTTGCAATGATAATGTTGAGTTGATCCTCTAATATACGTTCTAATACCTCCAAAACTGCCAAGTTGACACGTCAATTAATTATCTTAACACAATAGTCACTCGCTTCATTTTAAAGTGCCATACAACTTATCACTAATAAAATCATGGATGCATTCCACGACCAAAACTAGAAATTTCCAAAAGAAAAACCAGAAAGGAAGTAAGATATGAAAAATTGATTAGAATACAGAACACAAGGGAGAAGTAAGGCTCTGCTCTAGCTGTCATCAAGCTTATAACTGATATTACATCAAGCATTTGGTTGAACAGAATTTGCTCGATTCACATTGGCTCGACGTGTGATCACTACATAGTACGCACCCACTGCCAAAACGACGACTAATGCAGAACCAACCACAATGCCGGCAACGCCGGCAGCAGTAAGTCTATTTCCTCTTTTATTTGATGTTGTTGGTACTCTGCTTTCATATAATTGAGTAGCTTCAACTTGAGCTGCTAAAGGTAATGGAGAACATTTTGACGAAGCACAAGGGTCTACGGTCTTGGGTTCTTGTTTTTTAGGATGGAAGAATTCGACTGCTGATGGTGGAAATGTTACAGGGTTTTCATTAGCTAGGCCATGAGGAGCTCTTTCTTGAGCTCTAGCGATAGAGAAAAGGGCTATAGAAGAGAAGAAGAAGAAAAGGGAAGCTATTTGATTCATGGTGCTTTCACTTGTTTTGCTGTTGAATGACTGACTTTAAGAGAAAGACAGAAAGTGATTTTGATCGTAAATTTTTGTATGACTTTCGATGACATTTATAGTGTCCTGGGATGCGGTTGTTGCTTGGGATGGAATTTTGGTCTTGAAAAAGTTTTTAGAAAGTGGGAGCAAAATGATGGACATGATTTCTCGTTCATCTTGTAGTGACATTCCTGGACTCCCCAAATTACCCTTGTTAAGATCAATCCATTGTAGGCTGCAATATATACCTTAGCTATAAGACTATCCTTCATTGCAAAGACGCAGTGCATTCTCAAAATGATTCCAAGGTTAATATTATTTCTTGCAAGCATTTTCATTTCAAGGTCATGAGAAATTCTGAACATTTCAGACCACCTATCCGCATTTTCTAAAATGTATTTTTATTTTTTTTTTGTTATGGTAAATAATTCCAGGGTTATAATTGTCATTCAAGTTCTAATAATCTGATTTATAATGTTGGTGTTCCTATATCGCTCTTGAAATGATGTATTCTCTTTTCCTTGAGTGACTTTTCAAACACCCAAGAGTAGGGTCATAGACCTTATTAGTTAATTAACCACGTACTTCATCCTTTTTGTTTAGGATTCTTTATATGTATTTATAATCATACTTGTATTTGGTGTATGGATTGGAATATTAGTAATTATGTTTGCTGAAACAAAAAATTATCCATCTAAATTAATGAGTGGAAAATCATACTCTTAAATCTCATTATTTAATAAACATAATTTTGTTACAAGTACATAAACAAGGGATCATATACCTAATCTCTTCATAGTCAAGTCCTATGTAATATAATGGCTAATTATTTGGGTTTTATCTTTGTATTCTTTGTATGCGGAAAAAGTAATGGAAGCGCGAGTAGGATTTGTTAGCTTGGAGTATGAGCAAAGAATAATTAATTAATGTATAAAAAGCCATGTTTGATGACATGTAATTATAATGGTGGGCTACCTTTGAGTATTGTTAATGCAATAGCGAAGAAGGTCAGGTGATGTTGTAGTGGTAAGCAATGAGTATGCATGCTTATAAGTAGAACTGAAGTTTGAAATCAATGCTTCATTCATTCCCGCATCCCCACGCTCTTAATATTAAAATCATGCTAATCCTTCACGCCATTTTCTCACATCATTAATACGTTCTACCTGAGGTACCTGTTCTATTCACAAGTTTGGGTTGTGATTTGTGAATCCTAACCCTTCTAACTCTTTCTCTCAGGCTCATTTAACATGAACACAGGATACTTGTTTCAATTAATAATGGGCTTTAGGGCTCACAAGTTTTAGCAGAGTAGCTCCCAAAGTCACAAGACTTGTTTATTTCTCATTAAAAACAAAAGAATTCAGTCTTTCTGCTGTTCTTGAAGCATTGACCCATGCCAATTCCATTTAACTTGCACCTTGATAACTTCTAGGATATATAGAAAAAATCAAAATCTTAGTTTTCATTTATTGTTGATATTATAATCGGAGGTCTATTGAAAGTTTAAGTTTATAATATATTTTTTTAATTACTAATATTATAGTAAAGGATTTAAAAAAAAAAAACGGTAGATTTAGTTTTTCTGTCAAAATTTTGTATCTATATTTTCAAAAGTTAAAAACTACCCTCCAGAGATGAGTTCTCAATGAAAACTCGTTTAAAATAATAAATCGATAGCAATTGGACTTATGGGGCCAATATGGGCCTATCAATTGTTCATGGGCTGAAAATCAAACAAAGGACCGAAAGCAATCTGCAGAGGCAACGGAATGTGAATCCGGGGTAAACCAATAGAATCATTTTCCAATTACAAAAATATAGAAAGATTAAATTTAAAGGAATAAGATATTGTCCTTATTTTTCCTTTAATTTTTTAGTATCTATATGTGGTGCTAATAAAATTGAATGGCTAAGATTTTATTGTATCTTTGCACCTAGTTAATTCACTAGTAATTTTATTTCTAAAAGGGTTTTGTTAAACAATATTCTAAAAGTACTGGTTAAGTTTATTATATTTAGCAAATTATAATTTTTAATATATAAAAATAATTATTAATTACTGTATTAAATATAAAAAATTACTATAAATAGTAAAAATAAAATATTTGGAACCCTTTTTAAAATAGAAAATTTATCATATATTCGCTGTTTTTATTCTTTTAACACTTCTATTTAAGTCAAAGAAAAACTCTTCTCTCTTTTCTCTTTCTCTTAACTTTTATTTTTTTCCTTTAATTTAAAAAATAAAAAATTCATAAACTATAAATTGATTTATTTTCTTGTCACCAAACCCAATAAAAATTTAATTTAAAATAGCATATTTTCTTCCCTTTTTTATGAATCACAACAAAAAATATACAAAATCAATTTCATTACCGTAACAACAAAATAACTAAAATATAATTTTAAAAAATAGATATTCTTATGGTTTATATTTTTTGCGAGAAAATATTGTCACAATTTAAATTTCTTTTTCTTTTTAATCTGTTGAAGAAATAGAAAAGTAAAAGAAAAATAGGAGAGAGAGAAGAGAGATAAAGAATTAAAAAATATAAAAATATCTATGAGTTTGATGACTCTTTTTAAGGATAAAATTAATAATTAGTTAATTAGATTAAAAAAAATATATAATACAAAATCTCAACCACTCAATTTAATTAATGCATGTGTCAATAGAAGCCTAAAAGTCAAGAAAAATAAAGAGAAAAAAAAACAAGGAGAACATCCTAATACAATTTATAGACTTAGCACAACATAGTACTTCATGAAGAGTGCCTTCGGTTACTGTTTAAATATATTAAGGCTTTGTTTATAATTTTATTCCTTTTATTTTGTTTTGAAAATAAAATTAAAAAAAAAAAACATCAATACCAATTTGGAATGAAACTTATTTAAATTTTAATTAATATTTGATATTCAATATTTGAGATTGACTACAAAACATTGATGCATTAATAAATAGATTTTAAATTTTATATTGATGATTTCAAATTTTGATAGGATTCATTTTTACCATTTTATATATAGTATTTTAATTTGTATCTCATAATAATTGTAGAGTTACAAATCTTTAATATTAATTTGGTATTATCAAATATACTTTTAAATATTAATTAAAAATAAATGAGTTTTATTAAAAATTAATATTATTAAATATTTTTTTACAGTTTTATTTAAAATTAAGTGAAATTCATCAATATTTAAATTTGTAAGATAATTCATTAAAACCATTAATTATTTCATTTTTAATTATATCCCACTGTCACTTCATATTTAAAGTAGATTGATAAGCCAAGCAAAGGCTATTAAGTCATTAGACTATGCATTGGCAGAGCACTTGCCACGACAATTAAGACCTTACTTTAATTCCCTTAAAAAAAATTACTTCTTCTTATAAATTAAAAGCTAAATTAAAATTTATTCAATTTAGTTTGTAAAAGGTAATTTTTATCTAAAAAAAGTCAAACGCCAAAAATAAGAAAAGAATTATTTTTCTAACTTTTTTGAAACAAATTTGGTATTATTAAAATTTTATAATAAATTATTTTAATTATATTCTCATTAAACTCATAGAATTTTAAAAAAAAATTTAAAAAATTTAAGGATAATTAGATAAAATTATTATGAATTTGTAAAAAATTAAAAGTCAAATCAAGTCATTTGGCAATAAAAAATTATTTTTTTAAAATAAAATCAAATAATTTTTATAAATATTATAATCTTTTTTACTAAAAATTTTTTTTTAAAAAGTTATAAATTATAAGTAAATACAAGCAAAACTTAAATATTAATGGCATAAAAATTGATTGAAAATTTTCTTCATTCTTGGTAAGTGAATTAAATTAGACTCCAAGTAATTTGTTGAAGATGGAACTCCTTAATGAGAGTAAGACATGCCGTGATGAGCCTTTGGATCTCATGCCATGAATGCTTTATACGTACCCAACTTGTTACAACTTTAAAACACACTCTCCCTCGAATTGAGAGCTTATATTACAATGTATTAATACATAATAAACTATATTTTTTTTTTCTTTTATATTGAGATAGACTGATTGAGAAATCAGAATTAAATTTAGGGGATATATATATAGGTGTGTGTTGCTTTAAATTAAAATTTAATAGAAATGCTGCTGGTTCAAATCAATTAACAAACCTCTCCTTTGTATTAAATGACTGACTGATAATTTTTTTCTTACAAAAATAAAATAGTGACAGTGACAAAAATTTAACAGTCAACTTTTTTTTATCAAAAACATGGAGGTTATAAGGTAAAGATCATTATAAACGCTGATTTGTTGAGTGCTAAATTTCTTGTTTGAGACTCAAAATGATGTCAAAAAAAAGTTGTCAATTCACTCTAGAGTATTCTTCCTTTTTTTAGCGAAACAACCATTTTGATGCCCACAGAATTATTCCAACACTAAGATAAGAGTACACGAATAATCCATAGCCCAACATACATCTCTGTCAAGGACAAGTCTAAATGACAAAACCCCTGCCTTCTACTTTAATTTAAGCCAAAATATGGATCATCAAACAGATGAAACATCACCTACTTAGCCATAATAAAATGATCTGTATGCCATAATATAGGGGCAAGATAAGATTGCTTTAATTAAGTAATACACTAATTACACGTTTGAAAGAAAGAGAAAAACAAAACACCCCCTACCTTTTGAAAAGCAAGGAATTTCTAAGCCTCTATTGATCCAACTAAAGAATAAATATTGAGTCACTTCAGTTGCAATACACATCACGACAACCACAAAAAAGCCAACTCATCTGATCTCATCTGGGTGGTTATTATATTTTAATTTATGGTAATAATGCCATTATTGATAAATGCCGCATCCATCACGAGCAATAATCGATAATAGATTCAGGATAAGAATACCCGGAATGAGATAATTGTTCCAGTATGTCAAAAGGAACAGAGTAGGGATTGGTTTATTTATTATTTTTGTTCCGAAGGTGGTGTCATGCACAAAATTTTAATTGATTCACAGAGATGGAGTTTAATTTATCTAAATTCAAATTTCATTTTGATCTAACAATCATTATTATTAAGAGAAGGGATAAAAAAGAGAATAGGATAAAGGAAAACGCCGCCACCACCACCATTTAAAATAAGTACACCCAATGTAAATATATAGAATGGGATGCAAAATAAACCCCTAAGCATAGATGGTCATACCCATAATGTTTTTATCTACAATTCAATGGGCCTCTAATTTCGTCTCTCAAATCCATTAAGGGGAAGAAAGATTGACTTCGAGGACCCTCGTCACAGACTTGCACTCTCCGTACCGTTATTCCTTTTGTAAATACCATCATTATCACTTTGCTGTATGCGAAAAAGCTTAAGCATTGCTTCTGAAGGATCCAAGAGCTTTGACGGCTGCGGCTCTCAGAACGAATTGGTGGTATATTGCAGCAACGGCAGCTCCAATAAATGGGCCAACCCAGAAAATCCACTGAACATTAAAGAGCCCATATAAATAATATAATTAGATAATACGATAATCAAAAGCTTACAAATATAAAAATAATAAAAGAAAATGTGAAAGAAGAGAGTATATGATAATTACTTGGTCATCCCAAGCTTTTTCTTTGTTGTATATGACAGCAGCTCCAAAACTCCTAGCTGGGTTAATACCGGTCCCAGTGATGGGGATGGTGGCCAGGTGAACCATGAACACAGCAAAACCAATGGGAAGTGGTGCCAAGACCTAATTTGATTGATTCAGGAAGGAAAAGAGATCAATAATATATTAAATTACTATTTGAAGTTTTTGTAACAAATATTTTTAACTTCATATTTACATATACTAATGTGTATGGTCCACCAGCCCCCGGCTCCCGCTAAATTAATTAACAACTCAAAAGCCATCAAGACAACGACCCATACATAAACAACCACAATGGATAAAGAAAGACGATATGATCAGCTACTTACAGGAACATGGGAGTCTCTTGCGCTCCTCTTGGGATCAGTGGCAGAGAAAACTGTGTAGACAAGAACGAAGGTACCGATGATCTCAGCTCCCAATCCAGTTCCCTTGTTGTAACCAGCAGCCAGCTCATTGGCCCCACCTCCATACCTGTTGTAGTAGGATTTTTGGAAGGCTTTCGCAAATCCACAGCCGCAGATTGCACCCGAACACTGTGCTACCATGTACAACAGTGAACGGATGAGGGATACCTTGCGCCCCAAGAACAGACCGAAGGTCACAGCAGGGTTGATGTGCCCACCTGCTCGCATATAGTAGAATTGTTGTAAATCATCATCCATCAATAAACTGAAGTGAACTTCAAGTTTGCTATTTACCCCAACAGATGTATAACTGATACTTAGATTCTGTTTGATTGTTCAGAAATTGTGAAAATAGAAACATTTTTACTGTCAATTATTGTTTTTTTCACGAAGGACAAGATACTTTGAGAAGATCATACTACAGTCACAAACTTGGTGCTTCTCTCTCTCTCTCTCAACAACTAAAAAAATTATCAATATTTGGTGTTCGAAGTTAAACTCACCAGAAATACCAGCGGTACAGTAAACGAGAATGAAAATCATTCCACCGAAAGCCCAAGCAATCCCAAGAATACCTACGCCACCACACTGGTCAGTATTCTTGGAGGGGTCAGTTTGGCTCTTGTATCCAATCACAGTCAAGACTGCAATGTAAAGGAAGAGAAGGGTAGCAATGAACTCAGCAATAAGAGCTCTGTAAAACGACCATTTTCCCAACTCTTCAAAATCAAACAATGGTGCAGGAGGTGGATCATGGTAATCCTTAGCCAAGAATTCCCCCTGCTCAGCCCCTTCAACGTCCTTCCCCATTAAGGAAGATCGATTTCTGCAACTGTCAAAGACTGGAGGAAGAGAAAGGTGGAGAAATGATTATTTTGATCTGAGTTACAGTAAGGATAGGGAAGCCTGTACGGAGAGGGGTATTTATTGAGGAAATGGGCGAGAAAGTTTGAAAGCTGAATGATTAGAAAGAGCTTGTTTTAATGACATAGTTTAGATAAATATTAGACGTCCATAACCTTTAATTATGTTTAGGGTCCCACCAATTAGCTATCTCAACGTCTCTTATGAACTTTTTTTCTTTCTTTGTGTTTTATTTTATTTTATTTTGCTTATTGAAAAAAATTTATTTTACCATAGCAATTGTTTCTCTCTTTCATCTCAACGTTCTCCGTGAACCATCACATGGTATATGTTCTGCAACGGCTATTGATGTATGCAAAGTGGAAGCCATCAACGGTAGCATTAATGGTTTCTAGCTTCTATGGATGACCGTTTTGTGGGATGGGGAAAATTTCATTATAACGTGAGATTCACCCTATTATTGATAACCTTAATGAAAATTCTAGGGTTTCTAGTTATCTTATGCATAGAAAGCTGCAAATCTTGAGTGTAAACGATCTCAATTCCATAACATCATCAATTGAATAAATCTATGTAATTGAAGAATTTGATGATAAAGAACAAAGTAATGTCAAATGAGTAATGTAATATGAATTTATTCATTTTGTGTTTTCATTACTAGTTCTGCAAAATAAAACTACAGTCTCTTAATTGATGTTTGCATGATTTATAATGACTCAATATTTCCAAATTAGTCTATGTTGATTTTATTGTTATACTGTTGTTCGTATATATATTAAAAGGGTCAGAAAATCAATGTTTTTCTCTTTTCAAGTAGACTTTTATGAATAATGTTAGGTTGGATATAATAAAGTTTATATCTAGAATATACAAAAATATAGAGGAACAACTATGATATAAAGTACTAAAAGTTCTTAGAATTTCCTACTGATAAAAAGTAGCAACTATTGAGTATATGAGCCAAATAAATACAAGAACGAAGAAATTGAAAAAAAAAAAAAATCACAAATTGAATGTACTGATTACTTTATTTAGTTAATATATATATATATATTCTGATTTTTGTTTGAAGTCTTAAATTCAGACTGTCGATGATCAAAAGTCCTTTGTTTTTGTAACTCATGTCTGAAAATTCATTACAAAAGTTTTTGAATGTAATTAAATCAAAACTTTAACTTACATCTTAATTTAAATATTCTCTTAATGAGATACTAATTCTATTTTTTAATAATATTCTTATAATATTAATCTCTTAATTTAACTATGATGGAATTTTATATATTTAAAATTAAATTAAAGTAATGACTTATTGCTTTTGAAATTATGACTTATGTATTTGAATTAAATTGTACTTATGGCTCTTGTATATTTAGAATTAAATTAAAGTTATGACTAATTATAAATATAATTATTTATTTAATTATTTTTTGTTACATTAGTTCATAATTGTTGTGCGTATGATTTTTGTTGATGGCCGTTATCAATCCAAAGATATATTTAACTAAAAGTTTCTCAATCTCAACTATTATTAAACTAGTGACCTGACTCAGCTCAGATTATATTGGCATCTCGATCCCATCTTGATTATCGAAACGATTTAATTTTTCTATTTTAAAAATAGGAGTCTCGGATGAGACATATAGATACATTTTTTGAGAAGCAACTCAAGCGTCTCATCACGTTAAAGGATAATATACCTTACAAGTTACAGGCACTCATTGCGGCTCTAAGCCTAACATAAGAGAATAGTAAAAAGATCTATCAGATAACTATACTTAATCCTGTCTAATCGAACTCCCGTTCTCTGATGCTTACACGTGCAGAGGGTAAAGTCGCTATATTGAGAGGGATTCAAGCATCTTTCAACAATTAAGAGAAAGTAATTACACTCATAAATATTTCTCGAGCCCAGCCTCCCGGGTTGGTAAAACACTCAAACACGCCTTTTGCACTCAGTTTTGGATAATTTACTGACTTGAGTATCAGAGTTTATTTGCCGGTGATTTGGCTTCACTCCTAACTCGTTTTATTATGATTTCAGATGGTTCCACGAAGGTCTTACATCGACCGTACCAGCAAAATCTGTGTGGTGCGTTGGATTTTTCCTCCTTAAAAAATTTGGGCATCAACAGTTAGCACTGTTTGTGGAAAATGAGCAAAAAAGCATGAACAAGAAAGTCAAAAAGTGTTTCGTGTTGATATGGCAGGGAACACTCGCAGTCGCCTTTTCAGGAAAAGGCAAAAAGAAACTGCCGGGGGTCCCCCTCACACGGGAGAAAAAGGGGACATTTTGGAGTCGTTTGATGAGAATGAAGTACTGGCTCACCACATCGAGGGTTCAGCCAGCCGAGCCACTATCAGAGTAGAAGGATGCAAGTCTGG
>JAWDEX010183479.1:0-13708 GCA_035221805.1 Trichilia hirta | reverse complement strand
AAGAGAAGATTAATAACTGTTTGAAAGAGAATAATTCAAATCTTACTATATGTATAGCCTCCACTTTTTATAAAGTTCCAGCACGTGTGAGCATCGGAGAACGGAAGTTTGATTAGACAGTAGTAAGTATGGTGATTGAGTCAATCTTTTCACCACTTTTTACTATTTCTTTATATTAGATTTGTCATGACAATGAATGCCTATAACTTGCCGTACACGAAATTACCTATCGTGACGAGACACCTGAATAGTTATTCGAATAATATAGTAATTGGTACTATTTTCAACTCTCATTTTTTAAAAAGGTACAAAGGTCATTTCGGTAATTTAGATTAGACTGCCTCAAAAATTAGAGTGGGTATCGAAAAATCGAGACGATCATGCCTAATCACAGCTTTTGATTCGGAAGCAAGAAAGTTTTCGAAAAAAAATCACTCTCGGTCGACAAATATCATTAACAATAGCCTATAATTCTCGAACTCTATTCATTTTCCTCAGTTTGGAAAAGAATCGCCCCATCTTCTGATATTACTTTTTATTATTTATTTATTTACATTATAGATAATAAAAATATTATTAATATACTATAAAATTATTCTTAATTATCTTAAAAGTGATAGGATAAAAATATAAATTATAAAATTATTTTCATTTACATATGATTCATACATTTTTTTAATTGTAAAATAATATTATTTAATTATTTTTTTACTTAATACATATACTTCAAAAATTGCCCCAAAATTAAAATCATAAAGTTAATAATTACTTATGATTAATTTTCTATTACAAGAGTGATGAAGACTTGGAATGGTAGATGTCTCGGTCATCCACTAACTAATTTTTCTTTCTTTTGAAAACCCAATAACAAGTGATTGAATTTGGAGAAATTAATGTTTGCTATAGTAAATTCTCACATAATTGACACAAAGTTTAAGGGCATTAGGGCAAGTTGGAAGAGATTAAATCTCTTATTTTCTCAAAAACTCCTTGTCTAATAATAGAAAAGAGGACACAAATGATTAATAGAAAGACATGGTGAACTTCCTTATCATTTGGGTATGGCTGCTGTGCATTGAGCTGTATTCATAGTTGCTTTAAGTTTTTTATTATAATTTTTATTTAAATTTTTTTTTTTTATATTTTAAAAGTATAAATAGCAAAAAAAAATTAAAAATTATAACAAAAAGGTTTTTTGTTAACTAGTGTTTTTAGAACATTTGTTAAAATTTTTATATTTAGTAAATTATATTTTTTAATATATTAAAATTAGTTAGTAAAATTTTAATAAAAAATGAAAAAAAAGAAAAAGAAAAAAGAGTAAACTATACAACTAGTAGCACCCTAGTATAACTCTCTTCATTTTGTCTACAAGTTGCCACTAATTGGTGAAGCTAAGATGTTAAGTGTCATGGTCGGTGCGTTTCAATCATTTCAATAACATTTTTTTGGGTGGGGGGGTGGAGGAGGAGAGGAGGGGGTGGTTGTAAATAACACAATTTGTTTTCTTTTTGTCCAAAATTTTCAATAATTTAAAAGTGAAAATATAATGCACCAAGAAAAATATTTGCCATTATGAAATAATATTACATAAAAGACATTTTCTTAAGAAAGCTTCTACAACAACATTCCAAGCCAACTATATATTTTTGCAATCCATTCTACGTATCGAGCTAAAACCTTATAATATTATATGTATTACAAATTATTTTTAATTTTGAAGGTAATAATTCAAAACATACTATTTAAATTTTAAACACTCTCCTTACTATAAAACCCTTTTAACACATGTATATTATGCTTGTATTAATGAGATTATACTATTTTTTCACCAATGAATAAAACAATTGTACAAGAAAATTTAGTGAATAAGCTATTATGACAGAGCAATTGTGCTCTCATGCCACGTTACCCATATTAAATTATTGTTTTATTTAAATATTAAAAAATTTTGAAAGAAAATCCAAACATTGAAATCTAATTTTTTATTAGTTTATATTCCTAATTTAAATAAAATTTAACGAATTACGCTAAAGATACAAATTATATATATAAATTTTTATTGATTGTGTTGAATATATTTTTATTAATTAATATTATTATATTATATTAATTTATATACAATAATTTGTATAAAAATTTATACTCCTAACACTATTTTAATTTGACATAAAATATTATTTATAATGTTAGAATAAAAAAAATGTAGGTAAGCGAAGGGAGATTTTAGAATGAAAATTAGGCAAAATATGGTGTCCTAAATTTGTCTACAGCGTGGACAGGTGAAGAATATTCGACGATGTCAAAGCTAATTTTTGACATTCCAATTAGTTGGCTAATTGTAGTGGAACTTCCGTCGAGAATTGCCTTTGGAAATTTCCACAAAGTTTTTGGAACTACGAACATAGTCATTACAGACGGTGCTGCTAGTCTTCTATTACTGCACGAAAGTCTCCCCGTCAAAGAAAGAGAGCGTCTGGGTCCGGATATACTATAACATTGACCCACTAATACTATACCCGGTCAGCACGGACACATATGCATATATATCTAAATAGGATAGGACCCACTTTTATCCAATTAAGAAAATAAAAAGAAAATTTGTTTGCAGAGAAAATCACTTGTACTAGCATCATTAGTGTATCTCCAGTCGTCTGCCGACGGAAGGATTCTGACGGGGTCCTCGTGTAACGACAGGCGGGGAGAAAAAAAAATTATAAAATTATCAAAGTCACGTCTGATTCTCCATAGTACTTGGGCCGTTGATCACGGACTAATAGTGGACAGATATTCTGTTCTACATGATCGAGGAAATTACACAAATCGCCGGTGACCTTTTGGGTGACAGTTAAATAACGAGTCACCACAGGTAACTTAAAACGGTCGGACGTAGAATTATATAGAATTATGTATAAACGGTGTATGGGAAATGCAACGAGAATGGAATAAAAAAAAATACATTTTTTTAATAAATAAAATGAAATGACATGTATATAACAGACATGCCCTGCAAAATAGCTGCTGCGCTCTTGCCTTCTCCTATGGTTCTTCTTTTGGATTCTTTCGTGTTTTGTTGTTGAGTGCTGGCTCTGGCTGCCTTTGCCTCGTTCGTTAGCTTAAACTTTTGATGCCTGTGTATACTGAATGATAACCTGATAGCTAGCTCTAGCTATACGTTTGGCGTGCTTTGGTGAGAGAGAGATAACAGACAGAGAGAAAGTGGAGGAGAGTTTGGTGTTAATTGAGCAAAAGGGTGCTCTACGTTTATTATTTGTTCTAGGTTTGGCCTAAAATGGAATGAAAGACGTTGAAATGAGTGTCAAAGGAAGATTCGTTGAAGAATCCGACTAGAGAAAAAAAAAATTATCTGGAACACTCATAGAGCAACTCGGAAAATGGCTTGCAATCAATCCTCTGAAATGCAAGAGCCGAGTATCGATACCGATAAGCTGAGTTATGAAATCTTTTCAATCTTGGAAAGCAAGTTCTTGTTCGGTTACAACGATCAGAAGCTGTGGATTCCCAAACAGATCTCTCCGACGACAATAGAAGCCAAACCCGAGAGCTTGAACCAACTAGGAACCCCCGACAACGGCGTGTCTTCTATCAAGAACCAGAGAGGCAAAATTTGTATACTTAGCGTTGACGGTGGCGGTATGCGAGGAATTCTTGCTGGCAAGGCTTTGGCTTATCTTGAACGCGCGTTGAAGTCAAAGTCTGGCAATCCAAACGCCAGTATCGCCGATTATTTTGACGTAGCTGCTGGTACAGGCATCGGCGGTATCTTCACGGCCATGCTTTTCGCCACCAAAGATCAAAACCGTCCAATTTTCAAGGCGGAGGATACGTGGCGGTTTCTTGCTGACCAAGGCAAGAGATTTTACCGGTCATCCTCCGGCTCTAATTCAGGTAGTTTTCTCAAACGGATTTTTAAAGGTAGTTCAAGCTCCCGTTCGACCGGTGCAGCCTCTGCCAGTTTGGAGAAGGTCGTGAAAGATATGTTCACCGAGAAAAGCCATAATTTAACCTTAAGAGATACGTTAAAACCGGTGCTCATCCCATGCTACGATCTTTCAAGCACGGCGACGTTTTTGTTTTCTCGAGCGGACGCTCTTGAAACGGAGAGTTTTGATTTCAGACTCTGGGAAGTCTGTCGCGCCACGTCAGCCGAACCAGGTGTATTCGACCCGGTTTTAATGCGATCGGTTGACGGTCAGTCCAGGTGCGTAGCGGTTGATGGTGGGTTAGCTATGAGCAATCCGACGGCTGCAGCAATTACACACGTGTTACACAACAAGCAAGAGTTCCCATTCGTGCGAGGTGTCGAGGATTTGTTGGTACTCTCGTTGGGGACCGGCCAGCTGCTAGAAGTTAACTGTGACTACGACCAGGTCAAGAATTGGCGGGTCAAAGACTGGGCCCGACCCATGGCTCGGATAGCCGGTGATGGTTCTGCTGAGTCGGTGGACCAGGCTGTGGCCATGGCGTTTGGTCAGTCTGGAAGCGGTAATTACGTGCGCATTCAGGTATAGCCCCATTTCTAGATACGAAAACATTTCTGATTCTTTTGTTATCTTAAACCAACTAGTTTTTGACCTTTTAGCAGCAAAGATAATCCTTTCAACTTTGTATTAAACTTCATTTTCCTGTTTAATTATCATACCAAATGTTTCCAACTCAACCTTTTGTACCATTCTAAAAAATTTTATCAATTAAACTATGTAGATGATTCAAGACTTTTTTACGATGAGAATGAGTTTTATATATTTTTCAGATTACAGCTCATGGGATTTTCGATCTTTTATTGTTGGGATATTGAGATTTTATGGGATTAACAATTTGTGCAAGAGACAATAAGAGCCACGCTGGTAGGATTAATGGCAATTGTCTTAGCTTGGGATTCAAGAAGCTGTATATGAAATGGCAGATACGTTGGATTAACGGGCATTGAATAGGGGTATGTTGGTATGTTTTGTAAGGCAACGTTGCCTTACGTAATGGGGTTATTGGAGCAAGTGTGGGAGCTTTTTTGTGGCGTCAGATGCTTGAAATCCTATGCAGAGTAGTAACCGATCACAGCAATGGGGACCTGTGTTTTTGCCTCTGGTTCTAGGGTTGGTTTTTGTACGGGTTGGGTTGCGCGTGATTTTTTACATTTGGTTTTACGGGCACTTTCTGTTTTTGGTCAAATAACGGATTATTTTTTTTTTGAAAGTTTACTTGCTCGAGAACTCAGATGTCTGGTTTTATTGACTTGTTTTAGCTAATCAAAGTTAGCATAGGGCGCAGGTTAGCGTGTTCCTTCTTTATGGGTAATGTCTATCAAGTTGTCAGTCACTTTCATTATTAGATGAGTAGCTGGATTATCTTTGAAAATTGGTTTCTTTGGTTTTCAATTCAGCCTGTAATTTTGCACTTTTGCCTCTTGGTCAATTTTTCTTGTCTCTTTAATTTTTAATCTAGATAGTCGGCCACTAAATTTTATTAGAACCTAACCATATCTTCAAATTTAGGAAGCAATGTTTAAATGGTTGGTTTAACATTTTTTTAGCAAATTTAAGATCATAACTCACAGCAGTAGGATAATAGTAAATACTAAGACAATCAAATTACGACATTGTGTTGATTAACCGGATAAGCTTAAAAGATAATTTCGGTTGGGATATTTTGCATTTTAAAGTGGGTAGGATTAGCTTGACTGTTGGGATTTTGGATTTGTTAGGAGTAAGGAAATGCAATGAGTGGTCGTAAAATGTCATTTATGGTAAATCTTCATATTTTGAGCGAAAACAGTGTTTCCATTATTACCTTTTGCTTTCGTTATTAGGACTTTTTATAGTATGTTTTATGCGCTGTCAACGACGTCTCAGATTTTGCTATTCTTGTGCTATCCTTGTGTTAGGCAACCAAAAATTCATGGAAAGAAAGAATAGTTTTCTTCAATTTGGGTATTTGTTCTAGCCTCGTAATATGGCAAAATTTGGAGTGTTTTTTCAAAAATATTTGATAATCTTAGTAGTGCTAATTTTCCTATTCTATGTAAAGGTAATACTGCGGTTTGCACTCTTTTTGGTTCCGCATTTGCTCTGCAGTTGCAGTTTTTACCATTTTTCTTGTGAAGCAAGTGGAGCATAAATGAGAGGTTCTACACCAAAACTTGTTAAGTAACATAAATCATTCTAGTGGACCACTGAAATTGAATTGGCCAAGTAGTTGAAAATGTGTTGTAATTAGACCCAATGATTGATGATAACAGCTGAAGGTTGATGGCTTTGAGTCCATGTATATTGTCTCTTATTTTCTATTCCTTATAATACATTTATGATTAGACATTTTAATGTGGATGAAAGTACAATAAAGTCAATTTGTTTGAATTATGTACAAATTATGCTGATTTTCTATTAATGAATTTTGGTATTCAGGCAACTGGATCCAGTTTAGGCTGTTGCGGAACCAATGTTGACACCAACCCCAGTCCCAGTAATATAAAAGTGCTGATAGGAATTGCTGAGGAAATGTTGAAGCAGAAATATGTTGAATCAGTGCTCTTTGGAGGTAAAAGGATTGCAGAACAAAGCAATCTTGAGAAACTCGATTGGTTTGCCGGTGAACTGGTGCTTGAACATCAGAGGAGGAGTTGCAGAATAGCTCCTACTGTTGCTTTCAAGCAGGCCACCCACCCACCTACACCCTCCTAGACTTAACTAGAAAAGGTAAAGTTTATGTTCTTAACACAATTGTTACTATATATTTTCAAGCATCCATGCTATCTAAAGAAAGCCTATTAGTGACGAAAATGTAAACCTTTTGTTGTGAACATTAAATGATATTTTCCGAGTTATAATTAAATTCTGTTTCTCATCGCAATATTATAGGAGTGACCATAATTTACTTTTTCTGACTATGCAATGTCCTTTTCCATTGAAAATTTTTTTGCCTAATAACCAACAAGGAGCACATTTATCCCATGCATGGTGTTTTTCATCCTTATATAGTATATATCCAAAGCCTATTCAACTAAGTTATCTCTATTTCATCAAATCAAACTTTTCTTTTTGTCCCATTTGATGACTTTGCCTAGTCACTAGCCAGCTAATAGCGTTGTCCGTTACTGTTATTGTGAAGCCTTGTGGGCTCGCCTTGTCTATTTCTTTTTCTCTTTTATTCATCTATTCAAAAGATCAAACCTTATGATATCTCTTGGTTGGTGTTGCTGTTGTTATTTAACAGATAAATTAGGTAACCCTGGAAATAGTTCATCTAGGGAAGATTGCTTCCTGTTGTTTTCGGTATAATGACACTAATTCCCGAAATTCTCTTCTCAAATGTTTTTAAGAGGGTGTTTTGGTCATTTACAGGAGACTCAAATGATTTAGAGTGGCCAAACGCACATCCGTAGTCCGGAAAATTGTTTTTCGCCTATCATTTTCTGTTTGGACCTTTGAATCTGAGACCATCAAGTGAAGGGCATTCGTGTAATAATGAATTGTCGCATACATTTCACTTTATTATTATTTTGAACAATATCCTCGTGTCCACCCAGGTGTCCCTTTCTGTTTCTTCCTTTTCAATCTATATATCATTTTCATCTCTTTATTTTCTTTATTATATGTCAACTATTCCTTCAAAGATTAAAAGTTTGGTTTATTACTTAATTAAATTAATCCAACGTAGCCTGTGCTCATCCATGCATTTCTTCAATCTTATTATATTCTTGCTTCAGGGAGAGGGTGAGGGAGATTGTCCCTTTCTTGAATTCTTTTTTCTACTTATAAGCAACCTCTTGATAGTCTGCCATGTCATGATAGGAAATAATGAAGAAATTTCAATCATTCAATTTTATTTGGTGGGGCAAGGACTTAAAATCATTGGGTACTTCATGTTTTCCATTTTTAATAATCCAGTTGGCCTACTTTTTGAGTTCCTTGTACAAGAAATTCTTAAAACTTGTATTTCCGGAGTGCAATTTATTTAAGTTTAATAGTACATTTAATTATTTTTTCAGTTATGAACGAATTTGAAGATCTTATTGATTTTAACTATAGGAAGGTCATTCATATTTATGAAGGCAGTGTGTTTTACATCTTGATTCAATTAATAATTTAAAGTATTTCTTGAGTTAATATAGCTCACCTATGGTCTCATATTATCATTATACTAAACTTTGTGTGGGATTGTGGTATTTTTGCTGTATTTTAAAAGCTGAGTTAAAAAAGTATTTTATAACATTAATTTATAGTGATAATTGTATATTTTTACATTAATGTTTAACATCTAATATTCTTATTTCATAACAGGTTTCAGAAGTTTTTGCACTACAGTACCAAACAAATTTTAACTATCTAAGAAAGTAAGTGGTTGCTATTTGGCTAAACTGCCAAAACTAAAAGATTTGGTTTACATTTATCTAATATTTTAAAAAGCTGAATGGGTGGAGAGAAGTAAATGGTGAGAAAGTAATTCTAATAAAAGAAAGAGGAAGAAGGAAAAGAAATTAAGTGGTGTTGAGTTATTCTAGAAGAAGAGAAAGTGTATACGAAGATTAAATTTTCTAAAGAGATTTCCTATTGCCCTGAGACTTGAGTTATAATTGTTTTGGTGTTGTGCATCATATGATGTATTGTCTTTATTTGTTTGTTTGTTTGTTTGTTTATGTTGCAGGGTGAAAACCATGTTCAGAAAAAAAGGAAAAAAAAAAACTGAAATGAAGAAAGAAAAGTAAATATAGAGTCATCTTTTACTTTTGAAAGTTGATGACAGATAAAGCATATGAACTCCAGGAATTGAGAGAAAACGACAAGTAGTGGAGTGAAAACTAAAACGGTTGTGAAGATCTGAGTGGGATTTTTTGCCTGGCAAAGTACAAGCATGGTCGTGTCCACTTCTAACCTTTTTATGATGGCAAGGAACCCATCATCAGAAAAGCAAAGTAAATTCAACTCTTTTCAGGGTCAAACATGAACCAGCAAGCAGTCAGGTGTGAACCATATATAATGGGAAAAACTGTTTCCACAGAGTTACTATCCAATATTCCCTTCGTTTTTATTTTAATTAATCTTTCAACTTGATTTCTTCATTTTGCTCTTCACGTTGGTGCCATGCTGGGCTTATTTCTTTTAATGAATACCCAGAAAGAGCACAGCCAAATATTAAGAAGTCACTGACTCCCAATTTCGTCTGAAGCTAGGATTGAAATTGATGTATTGGTCAGCCAGCAATGGAGATTGGTGGTGATTACAAGTAGAATTTTTTTTATTTTTATTTTTTGGTATCTTATTTGGGTAAAACCTTAGGTATTATTGGATTGGAGGGGTCCTCTATGATTTGAAAATGTGATGATCTCATTTCTTATGATTGTTTGAAGCAGGAAAACTACACGACTTTTTTTAAATCTTTTTTAAATGTTGAATGGAGTGGCAGTGGATATAGTAGGTGGCATTTGGCTGTTGTTTATGGTAGTTGCTCTGTATTTGTTGAGTATTTTATCTCTCTGTTTTTTTCTTTCGTCTCATGTTGACTAAATAATGACTACCAAATAAAGTAAGCAAATGATTATTTTGTGGGTAATGGATATTATTTTATATATCCTATGTCTGGATGGTGCATCTAAACCATAGCTAGGGTTTGAAACTTCTTCTTCATGCAATTTATAGGTCCATGCTTGCCGGCCCTTGTCTTTGCAATCGCTTTTCACACAAAATAAAAATTTTCTCACATATTATGCGGATGGAAGCAATGCTTTTCTGTGGCTACTACACGTATACAGCATACACCATAATTTTAAAATTATTTGTGATCGATAAATTATTGGAAAAACGAACATCAAGATGAAGATTAATGCTCCATAATGTCTTCAATAATTACTTTTCAAAAACATATTAATTCGACAAATATTGTTCAAAAAGTAGTATTGAATGTTGAGGTCCCACGAGGCAAAATATTTAAAAGTGGTTCGTTGGATGCTGACCAAATTCACATTGTCAGAAAAAATAATCCTCTAAATTATGAAAAATGGGTACGCGTGAGGGAGTGATGTCCAATCAATTAAACATCCAATTTGCTTCAAAAATCATGCCAACAGCAAAATACCAAGCTTAATTACAGACAAATTACTCCTTGTAAAAAGGCTTTTTTAAGAAATTTGACTTAAAACACACCAAATTTCACCATTTTCATGCATGAAAAAACTCATTTACTTATACTTTCGTGTCAATTCTTTGTTATAAAGTGCTTTTGATAATCAACTTGTATCCATTTCATGACAAACCCTACTAAGCTATGCCCTACTCTTTGAACCTTTCCGTCCTAACAACCCCCCCACCCCCAAAAAAATTCATTTCCTTTAATCCTTTTTAACTACAAATTATTAATAAAGTTGATAATTGTGATATAAACATTTGTAAAGTAATATTAATTAATTAACAAAGATCCTCTACTTATGGAAGAAAAATCAACAAAATCATAACCACTCAAGGACTCAAAACTCATGTATTATCATCCTAATTAATTAATTACCTTATATAATCTTTAAAGCTAAAGCAACATAATCTTTCTACTAAAATTGATCATCAAGCCTATATATAGAGAATAATATTCCTTAACCAATATTAATTATTGGGTTAACCAAAAGTTAGCTTAATTAATTGATATTACAAAATAAAAATAATTAAGCAGCTTCATTCAACAATAGAATATGAACTATAATAAATGAAGCAATATGGAGATGGACCGACCCTTTCAACGAGATACATACAATTTTCTTATCTCGATATTTCTGTTGCAAAGTCTTTGTTAATCAAAATAATTTTCTTCCTCTGTCATCTTCAACATTTTAATTTCTGAATTATTGGTTGCACCCATATAACGAATGGTTCGGCTTCTTTGTAATATCAGTGTTTCTAGGATTGTCGTCTCATAGTCCCAAGTCTCTCAATTAGTTTAATAATTGATAAAACCATCTCTATAGAATGTGATATGTATAATAGAAAATTATAATTAATATTATTATTTCGAACTTTATTTTTATCAATATCAAAATATACCCTTTGATTTTTTTTAAAAAAATTCTATGGGTAGAATTCGAATTTCAAACCTATTAAATATACATGAAAAAAAATATTCAAATTTAACATATTTAAACTACACGTATTTTAAATTTGAATATTTAATATATATAATTTTGATTAATAGGCCCCCTAGTTCGTTCACATGATCATATATCCTTATTTATCTTTTCAATAAAAAATTAAATTTGGTAATGGTATGCCTAACTTTATTGATAATGGAATCTGCTTTATGGTTCACATCATCTAATTGTTAGCCTTTTCCCATTATTATATTAAGACTATCCTCTCTTGTCCACAGACGTCTTATTTTAATGGATTAGGATAGGTTTAAAGGTAGATCAAGACAACACTATTGCTTTATTCCGAAATAGTATTCATGATCATGACTTCTACTATTATCCTTCTTTTATTTATATTAAATTTATTTAAAAAAAAAAAAAATTTTATATGGGAATTTTTTAATTTTATTTATAGTTAATGCAATTTTATAAATATAAATAGAGAATAATTAAAATTTTCACAGAATCTTAAGTGGGTTTTTTTCGTTCATTTTTTTAATAACAAAAACAGAATAAAATCATTAATCGAAGAGAATAATAGAGAAATAGGGAGTACCCACGCAAGGAATAATTGCTTAATCAAGTACATATATACATATTAAAGCGTGGAAGTGAATCTATTAATTGGGAAATTAAATCAAAAGTTAGTTCATCGAACATAATCCGAGACCTAACAACATTAATTAGTAATTAATTTATTAATTAATATTAATCTTTCAAATTCTAGAATATAAAAATGATTAATTGATTTTCTATTACCTGACGTAGTTGGAAACCTTTTGTATTTGCTTGGAATTGCGAATTAAAATGTTTTTTAAAAAATTCTAGACTTGCATTGAGTGTCATGCATAATAAAATTTAAAATGAAATTTATGATTTTAATTTGTTTATTTCATTGCATGTGAATATAAATTTCCATAGCAACCAACAGAAGAAAAGATAAAAAGTAGGTCTATACTATAATAATTAGTTTTAGACCTAATGAAAGGTATGTATTCAGCCGTTTTAATGATGTGTTTAGGTATGGGATTATTGAATTAATTGTATGTTTATTTTAATTAATAACATCGAACTATGTACACAAAATTACTGGGTTCTCTTGTTGTGTTATGTTGAAATGGATTATGACATTTTACTTGTAAAGAATTTTCTGTCTTTCCTTGTTGTATTCATCAATCACGCATTTATAATTTTGTAGCTACCAGCTTCTGTTCAAGTACATGGGTTTGGTTACCTATCACATGACAATCTTTTCCTACTTCCCTTCTATTTTCATGTGTTTGAGTAAACGAATGAGAAAGTTATTTTAATAATAATTGTCTCTATTCAATTGGAAGGGCAGAATTAACAGTCTACGTAGTTGAACAAAGTATTGTCTGCCTACTTTCTTCTACAGAAAAATAGACCAAACGGGATGCGTGGAAATCACTGATTTAATAAAAAACCAATGGGTCACCATTGCTGTAAAAGATTTGATGTGATTCAAATCAATGGTGATTCCAGGATTTGCAGTCCGATACATTTCCATTTTGTTCCATTAAGCAGGATTTCAACCAAAACAGATTCTGACCAGACCACAACCATTTTTGTTTCAACAAAAGGATTGTCAGAGATTCAAGAAAAAGGGTGTCATCAAAACATAAATGGGTATTTATAGAAACACTCGATGAACATTAGTGTCAATCGATTTGGTTATGAAATTCATTTGCTAAATCAAACAATAAGCAAGTCTGCATTGCTAAATCAAATCAATAGAAATTAGAATTTAAGACTAGTCAGACCTATCAATTTGTAAGATGTTTAAAATTGTATAAGAAAAGACTAAAGTCAGTTTGCATTTATTGACAACTATATAAAATGGTGCCACAATTCAAACAATAACAGTTGCAATAAGTATGATGAAATTGTGCAATATATTTCTGCGCCATAATTTCAAATTATCTTCTTAGTACAACAAAGCACAAGGACGTCAACAGGTGACGAAACATCCCAATTAATCATGAATTACAAGGAAAACAACACAATCTTTCAAAAAGATTAAATAATAACATCAATAATAATTAAACGTTTTGGGTTTGGAGTAACAAGAGGATGAAAGTTCATCCGTTAACAAGTAGCGATTATGATGGTTAGCAGCTTCATTAGCTCTCACATTTGCAAGTTGGCTGCCTCGAGCTTTGGCAATTTCATGGGTTCCTGTAATTCTGCATTGATAAGAGACAGATAACATTGCGCGTATTGGGCCATCAATTGATCCACAATCACCAAGGCTATCGTGGCCACCACAATTGGTACCACTGAATCAACACCACAACCAAAAGAAAACACAGAGGCATATTATATAACAAACATCACATATGCACATGAGCAGTTACAGTTAATCTAAAAAAATATCAAACAACGGACATTTTTAATAGAAGCACATATTAGAATTTTGAGCACTTTAGGAGTGGGCAAAAATTTTTGGAACTGGTCGAGTATTGATGAATGCGGATCCATACTCAGGATGTTTAACACTCCACTTATAAATTCAGATTTAAATATATGCTGAGTGTGGATTGGATTTAGTATATATGAATTTTT
>JAWDEX010183459.1:0-13714 GCA_035221805.1 Trichilia hirta | reverse complement strand
TAGCAAACTTAAACAACATAAGAAAATAAAATAAATTAGGACATTCATTCATAACCTCAAGGCACCTAAACATACTTAGCCTCTCATCCTAAGGTATCTTACTCTATGATTCAATTCTTCGTGGTGCTAAAGTTCTCACAATAATACCACATTCACTAGTCAACTTAGAACAATGCCTTCCTTCTTGTTGTCATGTTTATGGATTGATAATAATTTCTATTCATCCATTTACCATAACATATGTCGTCGTGTCAATGCCTCGTGTAGATTCATGAGTAGACTAGACTGAGGGAGGTAAACTTGAACAAAAAAAAGGGTTAAAATATATAAGATATATACAAAATTTTAAAAAATAAAACATAAGAAACACAAATCCTTGCCTACACTACTGCTCATATCCCTAACTTGTTGTTCATCTTAACCAGTGTAGTATCACTTGATAATGATATAGACAAATAACTCTTATGTGAACTTGGAACCATCTACTAAATAAAAAAATAATGTCACATATGATATTGTATAATCGAAGAAAATGTCAAGTGTATAAGAGATAAAAAATTAATATATAAGATAACATCACATAAATCTACAAACATGTGCTAAGGGATCTAAAGAAACTATTAAATACCAAATATTGGATTATTTCTTCATTCCAAATTAGAATCTACCAAATCATTGATGTTTATAATTTCATCATCATTATAATCTTCTTCTGGGATATCCTGGATGAAATCTTTGTTTCTTAGCACTTTTAAATCTTTTATAGTTATTAAATCTAGTTGAATATTGTTTTTGTCAATGTGTGATTCAATAGGCATATCTTATACAGCTAACAAAATGTTATCATTAATGGAATTACTCGTTATATAATCATTTTTATATGCATCATTATCAATATCTTCCTCATTCATCTCATCTTTCTCTTAGTTATCCTATATACCTCTTTGAACAATTTTTTCAACTACTCTCTAATCATCACCACGGTATGGATCAATAATATACATCACTAATCTGACTTGATTTGCTAGAATAAATGCATCTTTATCATACCATGTCTTATTTACATTCTCTCTTGTTAAATAAGCATCATTTAGCATTCTTTTTTTCTTTAGATCGATATTAAACCACTTGTACTTAAATAGAACAACTCACGTCTGTGACAAGTATACCAATTCAATGACATCCGTTAGCATCCTATAAAATTTATTATGTTGTCATCATGTGTACCTGACACCAAGACTCCATAATTTTGAGTAACTTATCTATCGTCCCTCTTTTTAATGTGGAATTGCACTTTATTAACATTACAACCTGAATATTAGTATACTTGCATGCTTAGGCCATAAGCTAATACATATAACAAATCATGTTCGTCTTTTACTTTTTCATACAATTTTTGTGACATCTATATAATAAAAACATAGTTAAAAGAATAATAATAAAAGTAAGAGTTATTTACATTTAATTAAAATAACGTACTTGTTGATAAAACCAAGTTAGAAAAAGTCACGTTGGTCTCCACAATAATTAGATAATCCTTCTCTTTGTAGTTCACTCATATGATCACTATAAAGATAGTAAGATGTGTCACTTATATGATGAACATCTATTAGATTTCTTTCATTATATAATAAGATTACAATATGTACTTAGATTAAGTATGGCTGCATTTTCTCATAATTGTTTAACACAAACCAATGAATTTTGTCAATTTTTTGCTTAGACACCCATAAGTCCAAAAGGTTGGGCATTTTATATGAAAACTATCATATTTCCAGCCTTTTGTCCACTATCATCATTCCACTCTGCTCAAGTAAATTTAATTTCAATATCTGAGAGATACATTGAAAAAAAATTTAGTGATTCATGGACAAGATATGCTTCAACAATTGATCCTTTTAGGTTGCTTTATTCTTCACTTACTTCTTATATTTACCCAAAGCCCTTGATTAGAAAAAATGAGATTTTGTTAGATAGAGATACTTAATTTTTAATAAAATTAAATATACTTTTACGAAAAAAATTTAGCTCTCAATTAGATATATCTACTAAAAAGGTACAAGACTATTGTGTCTTATCTTAGAAGAAAAATGCACAGTTGAATATACCATTATTTCAAAAAATATTAGAGAAAATATACGTTTAAACTTTAAAAAATTAGTGGCAATTTCCCTTTCTAAATTATTTAGAGTTGCTGTACGTATAGTCTTAGCATATAGTCGTTGAAAGAAATAACATAACTCAACCATTGATGTAGCAATATCTTTTCTTAAATATTAATATATACCATTAGAAGTAATCATTCTAATAAAACATAACAATCATGGCTTTTTAGTCCAGATAACTTTATATCCTTTATACTCACACATTTTGAAATATTTAATGAAATACTATGTGAAAACTTAACTTATTTTAACCACTTACAAAATTGCATGCTTTCTTTTATGGTTAACGTATAATAAGCATGAGGCTTCAAATATCCATTAAATTATGGCTACAAATATAATTCTTTTCTAATATTTATATCTATCAAATCTAATCTTGCTTTACAGTGTCCTTTATTTTTCTTTCGATGTTCATTAATGTCCCAACAAGATTGTCGCGTATATTTTTTTCTATATGCATGACATTTAGATTGTGATGCAACTTCAGTTTTGACTAGTATGGTAACTCAAAAAATATGCTTTGTTTTGTCCAATTTAACTCTTTTTTTTGTATACTTTCTGTTTTGATTTTTATTATTATCATTCTTTTTTGGTTTTGATTCTTTTAACTTTTTAAGTTGTTTTAGAATATCAACACTATAAAATATTAGAGGTGTAGTCCTAAATTCATGTTAACCACTAAATTGTTTATTTCTTCATCAATGATGATCAATTGGTAAGTACCTACGATGTTCTATATAGCATATCTTATCTTGTAATTTTATTAAAGAGGTTTTCTCATTATACACTAGATATGCTAAATAAATCTTTGTAATTAACCTTAAATATTAGTATTATATGCCTTAAAATTACTCGTGTTATCAGCTTTTGGTACTTTGAATTGAATTATTGTAATATTTATTATATATATTTATTAATAAAAAAATTATTTCTTGTTCATATGTATATGTTACTTCTTTTATTTAATCATACTAATAATAGTATATGCATATGAATTGTCTAAGATAATTAAATTATCTAAATTATTTTTTACAAATGTGATATCAAATAGGTATCGATATCAAATAGTAGGCATGCTGAATGTCTCCATTGAATATCATAAAATGATATTAGTGTGAGTGACATGATAGTCATGTCATTGTACATTCGTGTAAATTAACAGTTAGAGAATTATTTTTTAAACATAACCAAAGATATAACAAATCACACGAAAATATATAGTCAATTATTTATTATATAATTATATTAGTGTATTAACTACTTCTCAGACCTGAGATATTATAGTAATTAATTGATATAAATGTACATGATTTATAAGGTGTATAAATGTGAGACTAATTATGTCTCATGCATAAAAGTTAATTTGGTCATATATTATTTATATTAATATGCAAATAATTATCAAATAGGATTCGTTAACTCGATATAAAAGATTTTAAAGTTTCGTTGACTTAGTTCAAATTTGAGTTCTCACGTGAACATAAATAAATGGCTAAAATATAAATACTTTTGGTCAGAAACTAATAAAGGTCATACGAAGAGTTCGTAGTGACAAGTTCAGCACATATTGACTGATAGTTTGCATATAACTAAATTTAGAGTTTTTGATATCCGTAAGCCCTAACTTAATGAAGATTAAATAAATAAAAAATGATTATTCACATAAAATATATAATTAGACATAAAAAGTTTAATAAAGACTTCTTCATTATAGTTTAAAGACTATAATATATTCTTAGATATTAATTGTAGTCATTGAATACCTGAATAGTTTAAAATGAGTTTGATAAGATCAATTTTAATTCACGACTAACACTAATATGAACCCAAGAGGTCACAATCAATATCTTGTGTTGGTTCTTATCTTAAGAGAGATTAAATATTATTCGCAAAAAAAGCTAATACTTTCAGAGATAATATAAGGTCGAAAAGTGTAAACAGTTTATGCGTTAAATAGTTTAACAAAATTAAAAGCTTGCAAAATTAATTCAAATATAACTTAGAGTAAGTTATAATATTTTATTAATATTTTAACATGAAAATAGAATTAAAATAAGCTTAGTCAAATGGTTTGACTAGCTTCAAGACTATTTTGATATTAATTTATCTTACAAGAGTAAAATGATCATTTTGCTTATTACCATTAGAAAGCTTCCAATAGAAGGTTTAGAACTTATTTATCTTTGACTACAATATTAAGGACATTTTGGTAATCAAGTTAAAAATATATAAAGAGGTCATTTTCTATTTTTTTAATGTAATTTAAGCATAATTATCAAATTTTGAAAATTAAGCTTTCTTCCCCTCTCTCTCTAAATTTGGTCAAGGTAAGGATTACACTCAAGAATTTAAAATCTTAGATGCTTTGTGATTTCAAGGCTAATCAAGTCTTCAACAAGCTAAAGGTTAGCTTAAATTTTGAATTAATTTGATTAATTTTGAGTTTTATGCTTAATTTGCTTTCTAATGCATGTTAAACCCTAACCCATAAGATTTTCTCCTAATAATCTATTAAATAATATCAAAGCATGTTGTGATGATATTTATATGCTTGGTTTGTGGTTGGAATTATTAGATTTAGAAGATTGAAGTCTTAGAGTAAGATTGAAATTTTAGGGTTTATGGAAGTGTTTTATTTTTCAATAGAGAAGATGATGAATAATTTGTCATCTTGATGTGCTAATATGATTAGGAATATCATATGATGATGTTGAGTCCATGGAAGCATGATATCATATGATCAAAGTGTGAAAAACATAATGAATGCACATGGGTAATTTTGGCCATCATGGATGTTCATGCATAATTGTTGTGGTGTTTGTGATATTTTGATGGCATATGTGATGTGTAATTCATGTGATGAGATGATATTGGTCATTTCCCTTGAACCCTAAATTTGGCCATAATGAATCAAGTATGCAAAAGTTGTACGTTTGGATGAATTATGCATGGTTAATGGTTAATGATATATGTTGATTATGATTGAATGCAATTAATTATTAATTTTTGAATTTTGATCATAATAACGATGCTTAATTTTGGCCATTATGTATTTAAAATGTAATAGTTACATTTGGTTGCATTATCTATAATTTAATTGTTAAATATGCATTACGGTTAATGAATAAATGTTGTTAATTGTTAACAATATTCATTTGGTTATTAGGATGACTTATGGAAAAGTGGTCATGTTAGATATTAAGATGATTAAGTGATAATTATCATATGTTGCTTGATTTGTTTTTAATTCACTTGATGAATTGTGATGTAGGATAGTATATATAAGTATATGTATGTTAATTTGATTGATATATGTATATATAATTCCATAATTGTGATTGATTAATCAATTAATTTAATTTAATGTATATTATGTGATAATGTATATTTGAATTGATTTAATGTAGCATGTATGTATATTATTTGATAATATATATGCATATAATGAATGATGTATGTATGGCATAGCATAATATCATCATTAATGTATTGATTATTAAATTAATATTTATAGATGGATATTATCTTAATTTTATATTAATATATTAATATATATTTTGGCAAATTTTACTTGGCCTAAGATTTGACTTTAGGCTTAAAATTATCAAAATAATGACTTTATTTTTAATTTGTTTACAATATTTTCATTAACATCATATTAATGTATTAGTGCAATTTGGCAACACATGATTGACCTATTATTAATGCAATTAATTATAGGTTATATTACTGTGTATTATCACGTATAATTTGGTAAATGTTGCCAATGATTTATTTTTAATATTTAGGAAATATTAGAGATAATATTAGGGTTAGAAAACCCTAATGAGCCTAAATTAAGTTGTTTAATTTGTTAGACAAATTAAACAAATATTTCAAGCAACACGATTACTTGTGTGACGAGTAGTCGAGCCAAACAAACTAATCTTTTTAAGAAAAGATTGAAAAATTCAAACTGTTGTGTGATTCGATTAATTGTTCAACAATTATCAAAATCATATTCAATAAATTATTTTTAACTATTAAAGTGATTATTCATGTATTAAATAATAAAATCTCATAAACATTGAAATTTTTTATTAGATAAATAATTTTAATTGAACATGTGAATAGTAATACTATTTAATAAATAGTGCTACTGTTGACTTAAATAGTAAACTAACTTGGGACAGTAATTAGATTACTTTCGTGATAAGTAATACAAATTAATCAAGCATATACTATTTGTATGACAACTAAAGATGAAAATTATTAAGATCGAGGTTATACAATAACTAAACACTTTATATATATATGTATCTGCATGTATATGAGATATATATGTGTGTACGTATGTACAAAAATAATAATTGTTTATAAGATGAATAATTATAGGGTGTTAATACTTGGCCTTAATAGACAATTTTATAAAAATTATTTAAAATGAGAGAATGTTCTTATAAGATGTATATCATGAATTACTTAATAAAACTCCTTAAAAAGTTATCATATTTTTATCTCCCATTATAGGATAGTTGATAATTTTTTAATATAAACTTTTTAATCTAAGAATTTTAAAATATAAAGGGTATGAGATTTGTGTTATAGTGTTAGGTTTATATGATTCTCAAAAATATTCAAGTCTCAATCAAGATTATAAAATATGAGATTGGAATAAAAATCTTATTTAAAAAAGTACACTAATTTAAATATGACTAGTGTAGAGTATCAAAATTTTAAAATGTGAGATGTGTGAAATTAGGGCAGAAAATTAAATCGAGTCCTATATGAGATGCAGAAAGAAAGAGTTTTTTACTCATTGTAGTTAATTAAATAAGATTTCTATTATGTGAGGTTAATTAATTATAAATAAAAATTCAATTTTCTATATTTTTTTTAAAATTCAAAAAATATTTAAATCTTATTTAAGGAGTGTATAATTTAAATAAGATAGTAAGAGCTGATGTAATCAGTATAAATGTTAAAATATTTTTTAGTACTTGAATTTATTTTGTAATTCAATATACTGGTAAAATATTTTTTATTTCCTTTTAGTGCTCTCTCAATGTTTTTAAAAATATTGTCAGCCAATGTATTTCAAAAGATTCTTGATAACAATATACTTATTGGAATAAATCTAAAGGACTGGTTAAGGAATTTGAGAATAGTTCTTAAGTTTAAAAATTTAGGATATATATTAGAGGTAGAGATGCCAATGTCTTTGGAGGTAGATACTCCATTATAAGAATAAGAAGTCTTTAAAAATGGCATATTGATGATTGTAGGGTCAGACTCTATATGGTATCCTCTATGAACTGAGAACTGTAGATACGACACGAGAGTATATAGACTGCATATGAGATACTTAAATCTCTGCAAGCGTTGTATTAGAAAAATTCTCGAATAGTTGAGTATGAGATGTGCACTATCCCTTTTAATGTAAAGCTTAGAGAGAGAGTTTTGCCTGACGATCATATTATTAAGATAATTAATATTCTTAGACAGTTAGATTCTTAGAACATGTGGATGCGTCATCGTTTAAAGGTGAGTTTAATTCTCTAATAACCTTCACCTAACTTTAAAGGTTTTATAATAACATATAATCTAAATAGGATTGAGCGTGCTCTTCTTGAGTTACTTAATGAGATTTATAAATTTTTCAAATAGAATAATAAGAATAAAGGACATGAGGATATCTATATAGCCACTACTAGTAGTACTGATAAAAATTTATAACGCTCATCTTAAGGTTTAAAAGTTAATCCTAAGAAAAGAAAGCCAAGAAGGCTCAAAAAGCTCTTATTTAGAAAAAGTTCAAAATAAAATAGCCTTTAAAAAGGTATTTTCATTGCAGGGTTGAAGGACACTACAAAAGAAACTATCTTCAATACTTTGATAGTCTTAAAACGGTTGAGATAGGTATGTATAGCAGTTATATAATTGAATATAAATTAAGTATTAATTCTGATATTTATTCATGGATAATTGACTCAATTGCTATTTTTTATTTCTGTGTATCATTACAGATACTGCAGAATAATTTTATATTATAGGATGATAAAATTGTCTTGAGAATGATTAATAGAGCAACAGTTGCTGCTTCAATCGTAGGTTCCTATAGGTTAGAGTTACTATCCAAACACATTTTAAAATTAGAGAAAGTTTTGTATTTTACTTCATACTATGTATTCGTACTATATAATATAGGATATTCTGTACAGTTTAACAAAGATATATGTTTATTACATTTTAAAAATGTATATGTTAATTAAGTAATTAATACAAATAGTTTATATATCCTTTAGTTGAATAATAATTATTTAGTTTCTTTTATTTTTACTAAAAAAATTCGAGTTGAAATAAATTTAAATATTTGTTGCATCATAAATTAGACTATATCGGGGATAGGCGACTTGGTCAACTTAGAGCAAGTGGGATATTAATCTCACTAAGTTGAATCTGTTCTGACATATGAGTCATGTCTTTGAGATAAAATGACCAAATTACTCTTTGAGAATAAAGGTTCTCAGAGGTCAAAAGAATTATTGGACTTCATACATATAAATGTATGTAGACCATTCAATACATTTGTCAAAGATGATTTTGAATACTTTATTACCTTTTTTAATGATATATCATAATATAAGTATGTGTATTTAATAAAATACAAATTAGAATACTTTGAAAAATTCGAAGAATTTAAAAATAAAGTAGAAAACTAACCAAGAAATAGTATTAAGGCTTTACGATTAGATTGTAAAGGTGAATACTTAAGTATTGAGTTTTAAAAATTTTTGAAAGAGAATAGAATTATCTTGTAGATGACTCCTCTATATATTATGAGTAATGATGCAAGAAAAACACAAAAACAAGCATGGGTTTATGTGTAAGTTATTTTAGGCATAATTAATCAAATTAATAAAAAATCACTAACTTTTAGTGATAATTGATGAAGACTAATACCAAAATTAGAGTGTCTATAAGAGAATCATATCTATTTTTTTTCTTTTTACTTGGCTGTTAGAGAGAGAGCTTTGAAAAATGATGAAAAAATAGAAAAATTCACCAAAAATAAAAAATAGCTCTTTATATATATATTTGTCATTTATCATAATGTTCTTAGCCTTTTTAGTAAAGAAAAATGGGTCTCGAAACTTCCCTAATAAGCTTTTCAATAGTAAATGTAAAATATCACTTAGGCTTCTCAACTTTAAAAAATTATAAATTAACCTTAAATTTGATTAAATTTATTTTGACTAAATTTATTTTAATTCTATTTATATTTTTAAATATTCATAAATATTGTAATTTACTTTAAATTACAATTGAATCAATTTCTCAAGCTCTTGATTTGTTAAACTATTTAACGAATAAATTGTTTACGAATTTTTGGCCAAATAATATCTGCAAAGGTGCTAGCTCTCTTGCAGACAGTATTTACTCTTTTTAATAGTAAGAATAAGTTGAGATTTATATCATAATCTCTTAGATTTATTATAATATTAGCTGTGAATTAAAATCAGTCTCATTGATCTTATTTCAAACCATTCAAACTCTCAACGACCATAGTTAACATTTAGCAATGTGCCATAGCTTCTAAATCATAATGAAATTTTTTTTATTAAATCTTTTATAACTAATTATAAACTTTGTGTAAATAGTCTCTTTTCGTTCGTTTAATTCCAACTAAATTATGGCTTACGAATATTAAAATCCTAAATTCAGTTATATTTACACAAACTTTATAATTAGTTATAAAAGATTCAATAAAAAAAAAAACTAAATTATGGCTTACGAACATTAAAATCCTAAATTCAGTTATATTTAAATAATCAGTTAATATGAGCTGAACTTGTCACTATGAACTCTTTGTATGATATTTGTGCTTTGGTCAAAAACTTTGTTTTTACTTATTTACTAATATTCGACTAAAAAATCAAACTTAGATCGAGTTAATGGTACCTTAAAATTCTTTATGTCGAGTTAATGAATTCTATTTGATGATCATTTGTCTCTCGATATAAATAATACACGACTAAATTGACTTTTATGTGTAAGATATGTTTAATCTTATATTTATATACTATATGAACAATATGTATCTATACTGATTAATAACCATGATATCTTAGATCTAAGGAGTAGTTAATACACTCATATAATTCAATGATGAATCATTGACAATATACATTTGTGTAATTTATCATAACTTTGATCATTTTTAAATAATAGTTCTCTAACTAATATTTCACACTAATGTCCTAATGATATGACTATCATATCACTCACAATAATATCATCTTATTATATTCACCAAAGACATTCAATGTACATACACTGCAATATCAATGCTCAATCGATATTACTTTTATAGAAAATATTTTAGATAACTTAATTATCTTAGATATTTTATATGCATATTCTAACATTAGTATGATTAGATAAAAGAAGCAAAATATACACATGAATTGAAATAATTTTTTTATTAATGAAATATGTATACAGTATATATTATTATAGTAACTTAATACCCAAAATTGATAATATAAATAATTTTAGGGCACACAACACTAATTTATATATATCTTAGCTTAATAGTGTATTAGAAAGAAAAAATTATATCCTATTAGATATGGTATGATCAATGGCTAGTTTTACTAATTTACCATTCAACTTATGGGGATATATTTTGCAAACTACTGCGTACATCCTCAGTAAAGTTTCTTTTAAATCAGTCCAAAAGACTTCAATTAGATATAAAGTAGTAAAAAACCTAGTTTTAATTATATAAGAATTTGGAATTGTCTAATATATATCAAGTTAATTAAATTAGATAAACTCGATTCCAAATTAAAGATAGGTCGATTTATTGGTTATCGTAAAAATAGTTTACGATATTAATTCAACTTTTTTTTTATCAAAGAATTTTGATCAATAAAAATGCGCATTTTTTAGAAAAAGAGTTTTTTGAATAAGGAGGTATAGATAGAGAAATCGAGCTAAAAAAAGAGTCTTTTGAGCCTTAATCTGACCATGCTGATACTGTAACGTCTAGTCAATAATCTTTTATCTTTATTAATCTAATTCTAACTCGAAAGTCTACTAGAGTTCTTAGACTCTCAGAGAGAGATAGTTTTCTAAATAAGTAAGATTTTGAATCTTGCTTAGTGGGAGTAACGAATTATGAAAATAATCTGAAAATTTACAAATACGCAATCCTAGATAAAAATTCAGGAAGATAACTAGAAGTAATAAAATTTAAAATAGATTATATTCATATAAATTAAGTTTGCACACTTATTAATCCATCAAAAAAAATAATTCTCATCGATAATAAATGGATCTTTAAGAAAAAGATTGATAAAAATGAATAGGTAAAAATCTATAAAGTACGATTAGTTGTGAAGGATTATACTAAAAAATAAGGGTTAGATTATGAGAAAATACATTATCAGTAACTATAATAAAATTTATTAGCATAATACTAGCCATTGCTGCATATTATGATTATGAGATTTGATAGATGGATGTTAAGACAATATTTCTCAATGGCTACATTGAGAAAAAAACTATTTATGAAATAGCCTATGGATTTTGTATTCTTTATTGAACCACATAAAATATAAAAATTGCATCAATCTATTTATAGATTGAAGTATGCCTCAAAGAGTTAGAATGTTTAGTTTGCTAAGACAGTCAAATCGTTTGACTTCATCAAAAACTCAAATGAGCCTACATATACAAATGAATTAAAAAATATACTATTATATTCCTAATACTGTGTGTAAATGACATATTATTGATGGGTAATGATATATGCATGATGGCAGAGGTTAAACTTTGGTTATTAAGAACCTTCTTCTTAAAAAATTTGGGAGATATAATATATATTCTCGAGATTTAAATTTATAAAAATAAATTAAAAAGTATAATAAGATTACCCTAAAAATTATACATTAAAAAGATGTTAAAAATATTCGCTATAAAAAAATTCTAAAAGAGAAAATCTGCCCTTCAATTAAGGTCTTCATTTTTTAAAAGATATGGGTTTAAAGACCAATAAAGAGTGACAACAGATGTGTAACGTCTTATATGCATCAGTTATTGGTAGTTTGATAACGTTATAATATATATATGACTTGATATAGCTTATGCAATAAGTATTATTAGCAGATATTAGACAAATTTTAAAGAGAAATACTGATTAGCAGTAAAAATAATCCTTAAGTATTTAAGAAAGACTAAGAATTTAATACTTAGTTATGGATCTTAAGAGTTGAGTATTTATAAGTACTCAAATTTTGATTTTTAATCAGATGTAGATGATCGCAAATCTACATATAATTTATCTTTTTATAGAATAGAAGTACCGTCAGTTAGAAGAGTTTCAAACGAACGACTACAGCTAACTCTACTACAGAAGCTAAATATATTAATATTTTAGAAGCAGTTAAAAAAGTAGTTTGAATATGCAAGTTTATATCTAAACTAGGAGTTATTCTTAGAATGACTTATCTAATAAGCAATTATATGATAATACAGGCACTATTGCACAAGCTAAGGAATTAAAAGCACACTAGAATTCAAAATATATTCAATAAAAATATCATATTTTGAGAGAGCTTGTTGGTATTGTAAAGAGTTTGATTAAGAAGACATTTTTAGTAAATAATGTTACTAACCTTTACACTAAAGTGATGATATAGAAGCAGTTGGACCAACATCTCGAAAAGATAGATATTAAATACAATAGTGAATGGCTTTAGCGCAAGTGAGAGTTAGTATTATATATCCTAAAATTATTTCTGTTATCGATTTTTGGCACTTTGTATTGAATTATTGTAATATATATTGTATATATATATTAATAAAGAAATTATTTCTTATTCATATGTATATATTGCTTTTTTTATTTATTTATACTAATAATAGAATATATATATGAATTATTCAAGATAATTAGATTATCTAAATTATTTTTTACAAAAGTGATATTAAATGGACATCAATATTGTATAATACGTATGCTAAATATCTCTATTGAACATTTTGAGATAATATTAGTATAGGCGACATGATAGTTATTTTATTAAAAAATTAGTATGGATTAACAATTAGAGAATTATTTGTGAAATGTGACCAAAGATATAATAAATCACATGAAAGTATGTAGTCAATGTTTTATTATATAATTATACTAGTGTGTTAACTATACCTTAGACCTAAAATGTCATAGTCGTTAATCTATATAGATGCACATGATTTATAAGGTGTATAAATATGAGATTAATCATTTCTCATATATAGAAGGTAATTTGGTTATGTATTATTTACATTGAGATGCAAATATTTGTCAGATGAAATTCGTTAACTTGATCTAAAGGATTTTGAGGTTCCATTGACAAAATTTGAGTTTTTAGGTGAACATTAATAAATGGATAAAATATAAATACTCCTGGCCAAAAACTAATGAAGATCATACAAAGAGTTTGTAGTTGTCATAACCCAATTTTGTCCTCTGTAATTTTGTTTATACTTAATATTGTTTGTTGCAGATTTTTACTTTTGTG